>LQNS02015105.1:26377460-26394310 GCA_001587735.2 Parhyale hawaiensis
TACTCGAGCTGAAATAATAACAGGGCATGGAAATAATGGCGCACTTGATGCACCCATACCCAAACGCGTTTCCGTTACTCAAGCTCCCAAATAATTATTCCAGTTATTTCCAACAAGTTCAGAATGCTTAAAATTGTAGAATAAGCACTAACGTGGGTTTGTTTATATTTATTTCTAGAACGCTTCGCTGTAAAAAAAAGACGGTAGAATTTTTTAAAGTGTGACAAAAAAAAATTGCCCAAAAGTATGGCAATGTTGACAATTGAGGCAATTTGGGCAATTATGATATTTATAGCAGCGTTCCGCTTAGTACTCGGAAAATATTTATTGCATGTGCTGATAAACTCTTCGTTGTTGTTTTACGCTCCGATAGGAAAATAGAAGAAATTAGAGGAGTAGGTACCTCAAGAGCGCCTACCTCCTCCAAGCAAGGCAACGTTAACAAAATATTTAAATTCGTCCTGAAACCAAAATTTCCTTTTTATCATCACCAAAGTTTGGAAGTTATTTTGAGCCTCTTGGCATTAACAGTAGTTCCTGTAATTTTCTCAACGATCCATCCGTAAATTGTGAGGTTGCTATTTTCTGATAAACACCAAGACAAACTGCCTTAGAGAAAACGGATGAATCGATCATCATCATCAAAATGTAACCATTTGTGCCTTTAACATTTGCAAAAATTCCTGCAATGTTCACAAAGATCTGTCCATAATTTTCTGGGCTATGCTCTGACAAGCATATAAATATAGAGACAAACAGACAGATCATAATAAAAATTTGGTCGTGCAGTTGCTCTTCGTTAACATTGCTAACAACTTGCAAATTTCATTGAAGATCCATTTATAACTATTTGACTTATATTACCAAGAAATAAGAGGCGGATAAACAAACGGTTGAACGGATCTTCACCAAGTTCAACACGGCTATGTTAGCTTTAAGATTTTTTCTGAATTGAAATACTTGGCGAGGGGAAAGGACAATTAAGTAGTTCAAGGAAGTTTTAATTGGCGTTACGATCGTATTGTACAACTCGACCCCGCATGGACTGGCGCTGACGTCGTGCTGTGAAATCACGTGACCGATCTAAGCCCTGCTATTGGTTCATGGCGACATCGCTGCTGGTGACGTCACAGGGGAGACACCAAGTTCAAAAGACTTCTTTGGAAGTATCTCATTTATAGCTCTACCATGGGTGCTACCCATGTTTAAGAAAACCCGTTGTTTGCATTTTTTCCCATTTTTATATCTACTATGGCCTACATCTTGATTTTCAAAAGGGTATGTTGCCTATGTACCATAGTTCATTTATTGACCTTTTAACTGACAAGAAATATTTTACGGTTTAGCTCAGCTTTAGTTTCTTTGCGGCACTTCGTTCCCAATACAGGCCGTTCATTCTCACAAAAAGTGTATAGGGCAAGATTAATGATATTATGGAGAGTAGATTATGGATGCCCAAGGAATGTCTCGTGTTACTCTACGTCTAGCATAGAAGATGGCTGCCATTTCAAGTTTATTGAGTTGTAGTGAGATGATTAACGGGATAACGTCTATACACATACTAGGCTTTCAAGTATATTCAGTGTGATTTTAGATCCAGTCAAATATTCTCTTAAAACCAGGGGTTCCCAATCGAGGGTGCTCGGACCCGCTGGAGTTGCGAGACGAGCTTTTAAGGGGGGAGGGGGTGAAACCTTTGATTATTTTCACGTCATTCAAGAATTAACTTGAATTTGTGACACAAATTGATATAATTTTAATTCTCTATCATCATGTAGGTTATTAATTTTGTAGGGGTGCAAGTACAAATAAAAAGTTTTCTAGGGGTCCCAGGCCTAGAAAAGTTTGGGAACAACTGCTGTCTTAAACGGTTAATCGACATAACTTGCAGCCCCCTGAAGGCAAATTAGACAGCAAGTACCACAGCTGTCATCCAGTAAGTACGCAATAAGCTCCTTAGCAGCATACTTTTCTTCCTCGAGACAAAGAATCACGAAAGAACCGCCAGTGTTTTTATCACGGCACAAACAAAGGGCCGTTACATCAACAGCCGCACGCTCGGCGCACCGCTGCCTCCTTCCTGCAGTCGTGATCCTACGAATTGGCTTCCGGATACTCAACAGTTCCCTGCGACCGTCTTCATTGGACAAATGGTCTGTGCTCCAGAGATGGTCTGCAGCACTCGTACTCCTGTGCTCCACGCGATGGTCTGCAGCACTCGTACTCCTGTGCTCCACGCGATGGTCTGCAGCACTCGTACTCCTGTGCTCCACGCGATGGTCTGCAGCACTCGTGCTCCTGTGCTCCACGCGATGGTCTGCAGACTGCAGCACTCGCACCTCTTGGGCTCCACAAGATCCATCCATGATCTACAACAGCAGTACCGAAAGTGGGCGATGCTGCCGCCCCCCCCCCCCACACACACAAACAGAAATTNCTCCACGCGATGGTCTGCAGCACTCGTGCTCCTGGGCTCCACGCGATGGTCTGCAGCACTCGTGCTCCTGTGCTCCACGCGATGGTCTGCAGCACTCGTGCTCCTGGGCTCCACGCGATGGTCTGCAGCACTCGTGCTCCTGGGCTCCACGCGATGGGCTGCAGCACTCGTGCTCCTGTGCTCCACGCGATGGTCTGCAGCACTCGTGCTCCTGTGCTCCACGCGACGGTCTGCAGCACTCGTACTCCTGTGCTCCACGCGATGGTCTGCAGCACTCGCACCTCTTGGGCTCCACAAGATCCATCCATGACAAGGAGCTTCAATAGAGAAGGAGGGAGCCCTGTGGCCTATTCACAGATTCGCCAGCGAATCAACCAGATCTTTTATGGCTGTGAGACGCTCATTGGTGGGAGGGCGGGGGAGCAGTGGATTTCACGAGGAAGCAGCAGTCAAACCGAGTTACTGTTATGCGATTGGTGCATACGCGACTGGCTGCAGCCATAAGAGACTCTTTACTGATATGCGATTGGTGCATACGAAAACTTGCTGACAGCCATAAGAGACTCTTGAGCTTCAACGTGCTAGGCTACTGGCTCCCTCCTTCTCTATAGAAGCTCCTTGATCCATGATCTACAGCAGCAGTACCGAAAGTGGGCGATGCTGCCGCCCCCCCCCCCCACACACACAAACAGAAATTAGAAGATCTAGACATGAAGACGTGGTATTACATGCAACCTTATATAATAAAACGCTTCGTGTTTTTATTTATTTTATTCATTTCGTGTTCGCTTTGAAGGAAATAGGCGACAAGTGAGACAGGTTGCAGATTTTGCAACTCAGGTACGTTTTCGTAGGATCGATGATCAGCTTACAGAAGATGGTGAAAATTGGATCCTTATCTCTTCATCTGGATGCACTTCTCGCTTGAAGCGCTTCTTGAAAGCGGAACAGTATGCGTGCAGCTTCTGGAGTCCGATTTTATAAGTTTTTTCTCTCAGATCACAACGGATGAACTAGGCAAATAATTAACGGCGCACTCACGAGGTGATGATTTTCACGGACAGTCGACAATTATTTCTTTCAGCTTACTGTCTCTCTTGTTATAAATTGGACGATGAAGCTTTCGCTTCAAGTATTTCACTGACACTGGGCAGTAGACAACTAACTATTTCTTCTAGCTTACTGTCTTTCTCTGCGAGTGCATATTTCGCTTCAGCGGCCGAAATTCGAACACTTCAGTGAAGCTAGGAGTTAAGTATGGAAGACGGTATTATGGATACGGCGCCTTAACATTGCATATAAGCTGATCGGAGGGGAATTCAAGTTTATATTGCAGTATTTTACTCAAGATTTTACTTTGGAAGACGCACGTTTAATTAAGAAAGAGGATAGGGAACGTAAAAGAAGAACGAGACTACTACAGTCTCAAGAACGGAGACGTGCTATCAATGGAGAGATGAAGGGCCTATGGGGCTGGAGAACAGTGACAAGAAAGACTTGAAGCAGAAGGGTTACAGAAGGAAATAAGAGTTGCTAATAGCGTGAGCGGCGAAAATGTGAAAATGGGAAGTCAAAGAAGAGAGCAAACATGTCGCTTATTGTGTGAATTTTTTCACGCACGGGTCCACTAGTTTATATATACACAATGAAAGGAAAACGTGAGCATTCTTTCTTGAGTAGGAGAGGAAGAAGTGCTATACGATACACAAGATCCCACGTGGAAGCCGAAGCGGCGCCAACCAAGACGAGTTTGGGTGCCACAGATCGTCACGATCGTCTCCACGGCATCACTGCTTCTCCACGCCGCGAGGACGGAAGACGCGAATTTTCCACTCACGAATCCCAGATGGGAATCGGTATTGGAAAGGACGTTTCAAATAGTGCTATTCCTACGAGAAACGAATTTAGTGAGTCCCTATGGGGTTAGCTAGCGGTGCCTGAATTTGCTGCGAATGTGATGCTCATTATACAGGCTGACATAAGCTACGTGTACTGCAGATTACTTCCTGCATCATTAATGATACCTACTTGTTCAGGCTTGCATACAGATGCTCGTGATTGAAAGATCATATACCCGAACACATGAAGGCGTTCCAATTAGCCGTGTATGTTTTTTTAAGTGATGCCTCTTAGCAGCGTTTGGGAGTCTTTGCTTGGGTTGCCTACAGCGTTTCGCCTTGAGTTTTAGGCTGTCTAGTACTTACTTTGCTTAATGGTTATACTAGCATTCCTTTAGGTTTCGGGTTGGGTAGTCATTCCTCTGGGTTGTTTGTTCGCCAGTGCCTCTAGCTGAACGTATTGTTTTAACAGCATAAAATCCAGACAAGTTGTATATAATGGTAACATCCTCAGAGTTACTTTTTGTTTCCGTAATATATACATTCGACAATGGCGCAAAGTTGGTACATATCGTAGTTACTACACCATAGCGTATACAGAGTTAGCTACATAAATATTGTTTTTCACTCACTCTTGATCGCAAGAATAAATCCTTTAAATCAGGTTCACACCATAGTCTTATGTGCGTAAACCAGGTTCATACCATAGTCTTATGTGCGTAAACCAGGTTCATACCATAGTCTTATGGACGCTGTACAAAATGTCCTAATGTATCATTGATTCTTTGTACTCTAATTCATTGCAAATTTGAAGAGATAGGTGTTCGAAATATTAATAACGTCACCTGCTCAGCAAACTGACTGGAAGGCTGCCAATCTAGCATCTATTTTGGTGGACAGAAAGTTGCGTTTATAAAGCCGGAGCCACACTGCCACACGAAAAAATCGCACCCACAACTTGATGCGAGAATACACAACTCGTACGTTGTTCATGCTCCGTATCTATGCTACCGACTTGAACTCTTCAACTACATATATACCGTGCTAGCTTCCATTGTATTGTTTACTAATTATAGAGAGCACATACAACTCAATAGTTTTTTTCTTACATCATAAAGAACAAAAAGTATTTTGACAGTCGAACGGGGCGATTTTATTTTTTTTATTTTTATTTTTTTTAAGAGGTCATGTCTTTTCGGAGCCAAAATTTGCGTGTTTTCAACGTTAGAGCGGACGTACCTAATTGCTTCAGGTAGTAGAGAGTAGCCCTGGCCTGCCTCTCTCTAGCAGCTGAGATATTTAGTTAGCTCTGCCTTTAAAACATGGAAGTTTTTACTCTGAAAAGAACGTCCCCTTCAACTCAAGTCTATGCGTCTATATTCTGATATTGAGAAATGTAATGCCCCTGCGTTTACAGATCCAAGAGATTGCTATCGTACCTTATTCAAGGATTAGTCTCAACGTCAGAGAGTGCGTGGACCTTGACCTGAGTCCACAAACTCTTCATTCAATTCACTGACAAAAGTGTTGTCCCTCAATCAGCACGGCTTCCCGTGCAGGAACGGAAAAAAGTAGCTACCGTACAACAACAGTGCTCTGTAGGAGCACAACAAGGCAGGCACTGCCGGTGGTGTACGCCGAGGCGTGCTAGTTTGGGGACAACACTTTGCTCAGGGTAGTAGTTCAATAAGAACGTTGCATCCCGTGCAGTATGGTAACCTGCCACAGAAAGTTAGGTTCAAAAAGTATTTGCTTATGTAGAAATTGGAGGACGATTGGATCCTAGGTGTTAGACCTATTTTTGCTCGCAATATTACTGCCCAGTAAACCGCCGTGAACTGTATATACGCTCGAATACCACAATATTCCCGCCCAAGAAGCCACTGTGTACTGTATATACGCTCGAACACAGCAATAGTCTTGCCGAAGCAGCCGTTGTTTACCGTGCATACGCTTGACCTTATCCAGAACCGTCAAGGCCGCGACTAGCAGCCCAAACTTCCTCCAAAGGCACGGCCACTCAGCTGATGGTCACTCGGCTGAGGCCCGAGGACCTGTACTGTGTTAATTTTTTGTGCATGCAGATTCTTCGAATTATAAACCTGCCGCTTGCTTCCAAAGACTTGCAAGTTACGAGCACCCTCCGCTTGCCCCGCAAACACTAACCACCTAGCATCTGTATTTCCCGGTAAAGATTGAAGCGATAGAGCGAGATTCTAAGAGAAGGTGTAGGGAAGCATACCCTCAAGTTTTTCTTAAATAAAAGCTTGCGGTAGAGTAGCACAGTCCACATTGTTGCTTGAGTCTACTCTTTATTTTGTGCCAGTGCTCGACCACAGCAACCATTCCGCAAGAATATGCTGATTTTTCGTCCTGTACCTATGTGCCGAATATAAAAATATATACCCGTATATACCGACAGATATATACCCAGACACCATTAGGTAAAACTACAACCGCGCACGGATGCGTCCTCCTAAAAACGCCGTGGTAGAAGACAACGATCGTACTACTATATTTCATTCCAATTTTGTAATGTCTATGAGTACTTAATAAAGATTATTATTATTATTATTATTATTACTAGGTATAGAGCAAGTTGGGGTTCAACTTTAACAAGATTATCTTCACTAGCACATTGTAGAAACTAGGAATCATTTCGAAGTACAAAAGTGACATCCGGTAATTTCGAATATTAAAATCTGAATTCGTACTTTTTTTTTAGCAGACATGGATGCGAAGAAGCGAACGTTTGAGGATATGGTCTCACGATTAGCCTTGACCGTTTCAACAATCGACTTCGATAGTTGAAATGAGAAGGCAAGTTTACGCATTGATAAGCCATTTCTTGTAATAAGTCTAACGCAGATAGGTACAAAAGTGATTGGTATAAATATCAGCGGGTCATGATTTTTTATTCCCAATGGGATTTCTTCTCGGTACAAGCCAATGGAAACAGGGATAGCACAAGGAAATGCCTACAAAATACAGTATTTTGCAGCTCAAGTAGCTGGCCAGTCATGAGTGGGAGATTGAATGAAATAAATCTTAAAAATACGGTGATATGTTTGAGAAAACAACCTACGAAGGCCTGAGGTCCCCCACTCAAATACTTCGGCTCGTCGATGGGATGTAAATTTGTTACGTGCGGTCACGGCTAAGTTTTCTTTTAGTCCTATAGATTGAGTCCTCCCGTTGCATTCTTTGCTTCCTGGGCTGTAGTGTCTGCGCAGTGGAGTTTGACTGTTCATGCAATGCTGGTCACTCGAAGAGTTATTCCCGAAACGAATATCAAGCGAAAAGCTGCACAGATTAGAATATTCCTTCACAAAAAGTGTTTTACAAACATATTATTATCTAAATACATTACACGCGCGTGAAGTTTATGCCATACGAATACTTCACAGCTCCCGCAGGTTTTACTACATTACTCTTGAATTTTATAGTATCACTGCCAGTACTAATATAAATTTACGTACTATCTTTTTTATCACATGCAAGTGTGACCATAAAGAAGCAACACGAGCGGTCATACGCACCTGAGTGACGCGCAGTTGCCAATTGCCTCACGTCAGAGTGTTGAGTAACACCCCACGACTGTATTGTCGCTGTGTTGTAACTAATACGGTTCACTTCTCACTCTGCAGCTGTTCTTTATTTTCATGCTGTTGTATAGTGCCTACGCATGTTGTTTTGATATGAAGCTGCATGAAGGCGACAACAAAATGTGGAACCAAGATTCAATTGATTTCGATTTTTTTTTTTTCGTATAGCTGGAAAGTGGTCCAATCAAGTGTTTCAAGTTTCTCCTACAGGCTTGCGTTTATTTATTTTTACGGAGAATATGCTGGGCTGTTAAACATATACCCATTTACGTTCGCAATGCCACAAATATTGAAGATGTAAGGTTCAAAAACTTACTGGACACGTTCTTACTGAAAATAATAGAAAATGAAGCCTTTATGAGCACGGAAGAAATGACTCCTTTCAGATCTTTCCCTGCTCGCAAAGAGCAGTTAGATAGCATTTCTAATGCCGATGCCAAACACTGTCCAAAAGAACGAGTATCTGAATATTGCGCCCGAAATCGACACTCTCGCTTTGGCGCAAAATTCTAGGATAGATCATGCAGCATTTTTGCGCTCGATAAATTAGGCAAACGGGCGAAATTTTGTCAACAAACCGCCAGTTTACTTTCAGAGCCGCAACTGTTGCTTATTTTTGAGATATTTCATTATAGAATTCAACTTATTACTTTTGAAAGCATGGGTAACATTTATTATATTATTCTGATTGTTAGATGTATTTTTGCCATGGTGTTCAGCCCGTAGCAATGACAACGTTATTAAGATGAACGGAGCTCGAAGTTTTTGAGCACCGGACCATTTTCACGTGTGAATAGAGAGGTGCTTTTCACCTGGCAAAAAATTTTGCGCTTGCTAGAGTTTCCTCAGATTTTGGCTAGCGTGTGTCACTGCCATAACAGAAGGCTTCGAATCACCACCTTAAGCCCAGTTTACACTTTTTCGACGTGTTCTTTCAGCTGGCTACCCGAATCTTTTGCTGAGTCCTAACAAACACAATTATATGTCTACCAAAAGATATGCTAAAACGTTGGCCGTTTAATCAGGTAGTTAAAGCAAATTTCGCTAGCAAGTGTTCTCATATTTCTTCAAAGCTGCAGTGAACTACAAGTAAGATGTTGTTTATAGTTTTGCCGTTTAGATGACACAACACCACACCTGAAAGAACACATGAACGTGTAGAACAAACTAACGTTTGAATCGGCCTGAACGTATGTCGCAGGTGCAGGTCGTCCAGCGGTGCGAAAGCTTCAAGAGTTGCTAGAAACAGTAATGCCCGCTGCAGACGATAGTCTTCTGTCCTGTGTTTTCACTTCACCATATTCGAATATTTCATACTGACTTTGCAAACACGACTGTGTGTCTACCTAAAGTTTCGATAAAATGTTTACCGTCGTATTCTCTGGCTTAGCCCGGGTCACTAGTGCAGTGTCTTGTGTCTTTTCAAAATTTTAGTGAATGTCGTCTCAAAAAGCAGCGCTCGTTTTTGTTGTTTACACAGACACAGCAACGCATTCGAACGCGGTGAATTGAAAACACAGGACTAAAGACTATCGTCTGCAACGGGCTTGAGAAGGCGCGTAAAGAGACATCTACGACCAAAATTTTACTACCGCATTAAATTAAGTCTGTTGAGTTTGCGCCTCAGGGTTAGACGGCTCTCAGGCATTTCTACCAGGTGGTTCTAAGCCGCCTGTAGGACATAGTCGTGGAACCAGGCTGGAACAGTAGAGAGCAAACTAAAATTAATCAGGGTCGCCTGCATATAGGAGCCTCCACCGCGCTCTGTGTGAGGCAGTTCTTACCCAACAACTACCGTGGCTCGTGACAACCCTTCTATCACATCTCACACCGTGTGATTTCTGGCTCTTCCCAGCCTGAAGACTACCTGCTCTCAGAAGTAGGGTCACAGAGCTAGGAGCCGGGGTGGTAAGGAAGAAGAGGTTTTGCGACAGGTGGAGTCGGTGTCGGATGCCTACTTGTCGGACATTCTACCGTCCGACTTCTCAATCCTGCCAAAAAATTAGATTTCACCTATGCAGCATCAAGGTCACAGCAGGAGGACTTCGCCGAATTTTCCATAGCGGGCAGAAACGAATTTTGAAGTTCATTAATTTGGGGCTCGGAATGGGGAAGGGTTAGCTTAAGGAGGGCCGAATACTATTGTGCTTAGGCACTTTTGAGAAAAGTGATATCCCCCCCTCCCATTGAAACTTGGCAAATTATTAATGAGTGCGAGAAGAACCACATTAAGACTGTTACTAGTACACGTCACTATCAATATTTCCAACACTATACACAGCTATAGAGCACTCTGAGAGGAAAGCGCATACCTCCACAAGTAAGACAACGGTAACGAAAAATCCAATTTGGCTCTGAAACCGGGGTTTTCTTTGTATCAACTCCGAAATCTACAATCATTAGTGGCTTTTGATAGAATCAACAGTTTCTGCAGTTTTTTGAAGATTCGTTCTCAACTTTTTCCGTTAGGCTGCTAACAATCATAAGTCAAACATACATACGAACCAACCGATCTGCAACAAATTTAATCATTTATATCTCCTAACACTACTAACAACTCCTGTAAATTTCGTAAAGATCCATTCGAAACTTTTCGAGTCATTGTGATACCAAGCATTAAATCAAACACAGCGACAAACACACGAGCGAACACACAGGTCATTTACTTTAGTTGTTTAGTTGTTTAACCTTTACTCCTTTACTCTGTGTGATATACCTAACAACTGAAGTAAATTTCATACAAATCCGTCCAAAACTTTTTGAGGTATAACATTGAGATAAATGAGGCAGACAAACAAACAAACAAACAAACGGATGGACGGATCTTCACCAAAAGTTAATCATCTGTTGCTCCTAAGATACCTAGCAATCCCAGTAAATTTCGTCAAAATCCGTCCTTTATTTTTTTAGTTATCTTGGTGACAGACAGAATAACAGACAGACAAACCCAGGAAGCAAAGAGCGTAACGCGGGAGGACTCACGAGAAATTAGCATCAAAAAGTGACGTCATCATCGGCGAATCTATGGCTGAGCAGCCTAGGAGTATTTTAAATAATTTAACCAGAATAATCGTCTTAAAGTGTGAAATTCATCACTAGTGTATAAATAAATTAAGAGAATATATACTAATTTAGCAATCAGGCTATCCATAGAAAACTGCTGAGCATGTTGATGGAAACTTTCAAAGCACTAGCGCCGAATTTGGTCCCTTATGGCGACCAGTTTCAACTTCTTTTTCTTGATTGAAGCCTTATTTACATTTCATATTTAGTTCACAGTGTTATTCACAGAACATAGCCTATTTATTCCCTACCAGCAAATATAAGCACCACTATAGCCAATTCTGTACGAGAGAGAAACCACATAACAGCCTATAGCTCGAACTTTCTGTACTTGACAACCTTTTATAGTATTTTGCAACACAAGTAATTGGCCAGTCATGAGCGGGAGATTGAATGAATTAAATCGAAAAAATACGGTCATATGTTTGAGAAAACAACCTACGAAGGCCTGAGGTCCCACACTCAAATACTTTGACCCGTCGATGTGATGTGAATTTGCTACATGTGGTCACGGCTAAGTTTTATTTTAGTCCTATTGAGTCCTCCCGTTGCATTCTTTGCTTCCTGGACAGACCAGACGAAAACATAACTGTGGGATCAAGGAGGCAATAACTGTGTACTAGGATCAAGGTACAAGAACAAGCAAACGCGCAAACAATGGCAGCAACTGTAGCTATAACAATAAGTTGCGTTACGAACAATCGACGGGCGTAACAAATGCCGTTCGGATGTCTAAAGAGGTTTGCTTCCTGCGGCTGTGGTGCAGTTAGGCGACCCATCTCATTGGAACGATAAGGTGACGTGTCAGTCCGGTTAGCTTTCTTTTTCTGCAGATACGAGAGTAAATAATTGATGACAATAGTAAAATTCTCCCAGTTTCAAACCTCCTAATCTGCAAAAGTAGGAGAATATATGGGTAGTACGGCGAGAGAAATGTGGAACACATGCACGAGGGTGTTGCCGCACTGTATCAACGCTCATACATGGCAGCAGTAAATTTGGAAGAAAGAAGACGAAGAAGAAACAACGAGCACTAGGGCCTACTTACAGCAAGAGCACGAAAGTGGAAGTAAGCAAAACGTGCCAAAAATATACCCTGAAATCCCAAGTTAGGCTAAGGTACTTAGGTACTAAACTTATGAGACGCCTCTCCTCCCCTCTGACATAGGTATATCGTGACTACCCATAACATACGAAGGGAGGGGAAGGGGGGGGCCTAGGTCAAATGACAGACATCATAAATGATAAGGCATAAATAATCTTGCACAGTTCAGATACGAGCAGACATTGTACTTTGATATTTGAATGAAAATATATATGCAGTACGGTCGAGATAGCAACGTAATAATTGTACAGCTACTTGAATTGGGCGTGCCACTTTTGGAAAATCTGCAGACAACAGAAAATGAATTTATATGTGTAGATAAATGTTATACACTGACACGTTTCGTTCATCTAGCATGTTTCCCATATAACTTTCATTTATGTGAAGTACCTGTAGTTCTGTCATACATATAAAAAGGTATCATCAATACCCGAACGGGCATTCATCTCCTCTCGCTATTTATCTCTCATGATATCGGTAAACATAGGCGCCCGTCGGTGTATAATTACCTGGAAGAAGGCTCTCTTCTCTGCACGATTGTGTATAGAGCATCTGACTAGATTTTTATACGAGTTTTATCATAGCATATTCCAATAAGCAATTAGCTCGTAAGTCTTATACTGAATTTGTTCCTATAGTGAGCTTGTTCATGAAAGATTACTGTAGTAGTAAGAGCTGGTTAACTTCACTACGTACGAGAGTCGTGTGACACCATTACAGGTATCTAGCTATCGGCCGACTGTCCCATAACTGGAGTTCCGTCGGATAGTATCAATATTTGGAGTTCCGTCGGACAATATTAATACTTGGAGGTCGGTCAATATCAATATTTGGAGTTCCGCCGGACAATATCAGTATTTGGAGCTCCGTCGGACAATATCAATATTCGGAGTCCCGTTGAACAATATCAATATTTGGAGTACCGTCGTACAATATGAATATTTGGAGTACCGTCGAACAATATCAGCAATCGGAATTCCGTCGAACAATATCAATTTTTGGAATTCCGTCGGACAAAATCAATATTTGGAATTCTGTTGAACAATATCCGTATGTATAATTGCGTCGGACGACATCAATATTTGGGGTTCTATCGGAACGATATCAATCATCACACTGTTCACAATTCATAGACAAACGCAACAGACAAAATCAATATATGGAATTCCGTAGAACAATAGCTATCGATATTTGGAATTCCGACGGACGACATCAATATTTGGAGTTCCATCGGGACGATATCAATCATCACTCACTGTTTATAATTCATAGACAATTGCAACAAGTGGACCATAGGCTAAAAGCTAAACTGGAAATAGGGCATAAGGCACACAGACGGGTATTCATCTGTAATATAGACATACGATTTAGAAAGTCAGTTGACGCCAGGAATGAATATACACTCCTGATCAAAAGTTTAGGACCACTTGAAAATGTAAAAAAATATATCAACGTTTTAGTGATAAACTTCGAATAGGGATCCGTAATTCCTAAGGGTACAAGGCGAGCATGACGAATAATAAATGCTGTAGTAATTTATTAGGAATTGAACAATTTTGTCACATAACGAGTTTTTCAGTTGATCGAGATGAAAAAAACCACAAACATAAATAGTAGGTAACTTTTCGGCAAGAACGTTGAGATGAGCAAAATTTGAACTAAGTAATGAGTACAGCCTCCATTATTGTTGATAACCTCAAAAGTTCTTTGTGGCATACTAAAAATGAGAGTTTCTATGAGGGTTAGAGGAATGTTTTCCCAGCACCTAAAGATGGCATCACGAAGTTCGTTTACTGCCACAAATTGTTTACTATTTCCGTAAACATCTCCTGCCCTCCATACCCAACAATTTTTTATTGGGTTTAAGTCTGGCAAACATGCTGGATGACGTAAAACAGGGACCCCATTTTCTTTATAGAAGGTCATAGTCTGGCGGGCAGTATAGGCAGCTGCATTAACCAGTTGGAAAAAACATTCATCACCACGCAAACGAGTGTCCTCCATCGACAAAGATGATTTTCATAACTTGCCAACACATCCAGCAGCTGTTTAACAACCCTGCACCTAGCGAAGCTTCATTGCGCCCCCGTAGGAAAAGGCACCCCAAACCAAAAAGGAGCCTCCATCGCAGTGACGCTTGCAATACATTTCAGGAGGCATCTCTCTATCATACCAGTACCGCTGGAAGCCATCTGGGCCATCTAAATTGAACTATTTTTTACCAGAAGAAAAAACTTCAGGCCACTTTTCAACGTCCCATATTTGGGGCTCTCGAGCAAACTGCAAACGGGCCACTTTGTGACGCGGAAACAACCGAGGACCTTTCAGACGCTGCTTGCTCTTCATGCCCTTTTTTCGTAAATATCTCCTGAAGGTTGTTGAGCAGCAATCAGCATCTGTGAGTACCTTGATTTGCCTGAAAGACCGTCCTCTGTATTGAGAAACAACCCGTTGAATTCTCCTACTCAATGCAAGGGAAATTTTTGTCGGTCTACCACTAGATTTTACACTGTAAGGCTAAATAACTCTCAGGGTCCTTCAGAAAGTTGCAAATAACTGTTTTACTGCGGTGAATCTCAGCTGCGATTGCACGCTGCTCAAACCTTGCTTATGTAGTTCAATAATTCGACCGCGTTCTAGGCTAATTCGGAGAGTTTGCTTGCTGTGGGCATAGTGACACCTGTGGGCATAGTGCAAGCCTGTAACTGATCCGAAACGCCGGAAATTACCCTAGAACTAAATATTTATTACCTTGGTCTTATAATTTTGATCAAACGAAATACTCATTAGGCCTATTTGACAAATATGTCCATTTCTTAATAAACTGTTACAGCTGGTATTTTTCGTTTTTCTCACCGTTTACCTTTAGAAATTACTGATCCCTAGTCGCAGGAGCTTATTTATTTATCACTAAAACATTAATTTAATATTTTAACCCTTTAGTGCCTACCGCACACATAAGTTAACATTACATGTAGTGTTATTCCTATGAAAAATGATGCTTAATTGAGGCACTAAAGGGTTAAGGTGGTCTTAAACTTTTGATCAGAAGTTCATATCCCAATGAAGTCGTAACAACTCTGCATCGTTGGGTGATGTGCTATGTATACATTAGGGAGGAGAAGAAGAAAACAACGGAAAGAGCATCAGGAAATGGAGGAAGAAGAATGCAGACAAGCATTGGTGGAGCCGGTGAGACCAGTCTTACAGAGTCAAATCGATCTTGGCAATTGACTGGAATAAGGTAGCCTCAAAAATAAGAGAAGAATGTGAAAAGCTGCTGGGCGTTCGTCGGAAAAGAAGGACGAAGTAGACGAGATTATTGGGACCAAGAAAAGGGCGAAAAAAACCTGGGACGAGAGAAGAGAAGACGAAACATGGTGCCATACAGACTATGTAATGAAGTAGCAAAGAAGGAAGTAGCGAAACCACAAGCGAAGCAACAAATAGTCTACAGCTACAATGAATTTGAAACGGAAGGACAAAGGAAGATCTTCAGGATAGCAAAAAAAAAATTTGAAAGAGGCGATCTAACTTAAGGTAATAAAGAACAATAAAGGGCGTGTTGTGACGGAGAACAGAGAAGTAGGCGACTAAGAAGATGAGCAGAATATTTCAATGTGCTAATGCCTGGAAGGGAGGACGATAGACGGCGTATTAGCATTAAGACAGCTGGAACTATGGAGAAGGCCTTACTTTGATCGAGTACCACGAGAAGAAATCTGGTCCAGCATGAGAGACATGGGAGTGTGAGAAGAAGTGTCAGTTTGATAAAGGACAAGTAGGCTATGCAGGTATCACCACGGTTGTTCGCTGTGCTGTGGGACACATAGAGGAATTTCAGGTGAGGGCCCGTGTCCACTAAGGCTATGAGCTTAGTCCGCTGCTATTTGCCACTGTAATGGATGTGCCGACTGAAGGAGTAAATAGGGAGGCACCTTGGATATGACGTTTGCAGGCGGTGTGTTCCGAGATAGTGGAAGGTGCGCAAAATAAAATTACGAGATGGAGAATAGCTGTTGAGGAAAGAGGGTTGAAGATCAGTCGCACGAAAGTATCGTAGTATATGCGTTTCGGAGGAGACGGTGGTCCATTAAAGATACCGTATTCAGAAGTCAAGGTCTCAGTTTCCCAACAAAGGTGATATCACAGTGGAAGAAAAAAGGGGCATATGTATAGTATGACAACAGACACGTGAAACCCATACACGAAGGTGTTCCCACAGAGGATCAACGCGCATGGGAACAGAAAGTTCGAAAAGAAGAATAGATAAAAGCATGATCAGGTGGAGTATGAAATCGGAAGGCATGAAAATGGGCACGGAAGACAGACGTCCCGAAGGCCTAGCTGATAGCTACGGTGGCCTGCAGCGTTCTCCTGGAGACGCTGCTCCCCATAACATAGGATACGCGAACTTTAACTAACTTAACCCTGTGGCCTATGGCCCATCTTACGCCCCCTGAGTGTATGTGACCGAGGAATACCGGCTAGACTGAAGGGGCAGGTGCATAAGACCGTGATGCGGCAGGCAATGACGAAACGCCTAGAATTTGTACCGACGACGAGGGTTGAGAAAAGAAAATTAAAGGGGCAGAGATGAAAATGCTGAGACTAGAATTGCGGTGTGACAAGGCTAGACCAAACTGAGATATTAGATTAGAGATTAGATTAGATAGATTAGATAGGCGGCAGTAGACGAACCAACAGGCCCATTCTCAAAGATACACCGAAACTTGCGCCCCGGCCTTCTAAGAGCTATTGCCATTAAGTGAGTAGGATATAAACGACTGGGGGAAAGAAAA
>LQNS02015105.1:26401423-26411922 GCA_001587735.2 Parhyale hawaiensis
GTAGGTATATATGATGCACACTAAGAGAAAACAGTGTAATTGGCTTAATTATAGCTCTATTGTACCAAGTGTGCACCATCAACTAAAATTGCAAGCAACGTTTATTCCTGTTACAGCTCAGGTTCATAACAATACCAGGACAGCGGCACCACACAAAACAAAAAAAGTGCTCACCGGATGACGGAAACTGACGCCGAGGCTAGGATAAATGCTTAAATTTTTAAGTTACGTGTGGTATCTGATGAATGTGCGGTCATTATATAACTACTCTCGCTTGTGGGAATGCAACACTTTTGGTATACATCAAGTAGATGACGAGGTATCTACGTCGGGTAAGTGCAATAACCACGCTGTCTGCAGCTGAGTGACAGCAAGTCTGCATCGGGCGCTGGGAAACCGGGTTCCAGCCTCGAACGCTGACAATGGATTTACGCTTCATGGCGTCGACAGGCGAGGAGAAGTACGGTGAGAGATTCTCAAAATGACTCCCACCACTGAATATTTGTATTGCTCTTCACACTACCAGCGCTTTTAAATTCTAGACTCAAGGTAAAAAAAAAACATACGTGTAGCCAGTGTATTAGAGATAATAAATAATCATTATTTGACTACTGCGCATTAAATCCTACGGTACACTACGCCCAGTTGGTAACTTGATCAGATTCTATCGTAATCACCGGCTGTATGGATCGATAGTGTCTATAGCGGCACGGCAGACCATGTAACACACAAACTGAGTAAGATACGTTGTAGTTATTTGATGGACTAAGCGATTTTACATTAGATACGTAAGTAATGGACCACGAAGCCCATACCTATTGCAAGAGCCAAAGCCTAAGGTTCAGTTCGTTCTGAACCGTTGTCAATACATTTATAATACATAGAAGAATTAAGGGTAATATACATAGTAGTAAAATTTAGAGAATTCACACACAGTGGAATTTCAAGAGAATAGTGAGCTTTCAAGCCTGAGTTTTCATCTTGGGAATTAAAATACATTAAATCTATTCATAGGTATGTTTTGACCGTACGATGTCTATTGCTAACAAGCAGTGATATAGCAGTGGATCGTAGAAGGTGTCACGATTCACAAATTAAATACGGTTATTAGTTTAAGCCTCCATAACCCAGCAGAGATCAGCCGTTCTAAAATAAGTCAAAGGAGAGACATATAGAATCTATGCAAAGACGAGGAACCCATGCACGATGATCACCCCACGCCTGCAGGACTAGCTCGTGAAGGAACAGCAAGTATAGGGAAAGAAGAAGTACAAAAAGAAGCATCATCAGTACCGGCATATAAGTATGACAATAGAAAGAAGTAAAGTGGGCACTGAAGATAGATGTCCCGCAAGCCTAGCTGAGGTTAGATTAACTGTAAGTAATTATTCGGAACAACGGCAAGGGTCAATACAGGAGAGAGATGTTAAGTGAATCTTGCTCGGAGTAGTACTAGTAAGTATTATTCTCCTTGTTTAAACTTCCCTACCTACAGAGTACATTGTGACCCAAAGAGAAGGAGAAAGAAGGGACGTAAAGAATCTCAAGAAAAAAATGAAACTCGTGCACGAAGCAGTCGAGAAAGAAGAGGATAAACAGAACAAACCAGCATGCATCAGCAGTTGAGTTTTGCATGGAATAAATTGCGCTAACCTATTGAAGGGCACAAGTTGCAAATTTAAGCTTGATTAAGGCAATTTCCCATTGTAAGTTCTAGCTGTTTTCCATCCAAATCTTATGCTACGTACCGTACACACCTACACTCAGTTCATACAGTAACAAAAAATTTTGCCGCAATGCTCTGAAAAATTGATACAGCTGCTACAAATTCACTTAAACTATCTCACATTTTAATGCAGGCCAACAGCTACACGCGGAGTAGATATGTTAAGAAGTTAAAGATATTATTATTATTAATGTATTCATGCTATTACCATACGGTAAAGTATCATGACGGCATTGCCAAGGGTTGCTTCAAATGATCATTAATTTAACACTATCCCTAGTTTGATTTCCCCAGAAGCAATACTCTAATCCAAGTTTCTGGGCAGATTATCCCTATATAGCTACAGAAGAAAAGGGCACTTGCGGTAATGATTTAACAATTACTTACCTAGAAATCGGGTTTACAAGTCAGTTTCAGAGAAAATCAAACTAAAGCGAATATTATTCCCATGGTCAAAGTGACCCTGGTTATCATGCGTCATCAACTGAATGGCAGATTTATCTATCGATCCCTAATCCAGTAACAGGTAGGTACGGTATGCAGGGACGATCCTAGTAATGCATTTCAAACAGCCCCAGGTAACATTTACCTAAGGATAAATGTCAAACTTAAATAGACAACATAGTAGTCACGGTAATTACTCTAGGGTGGAAACTTTGTCAGGACCTTCAATAAGTTCTCGTGGTTTTCCACGTAAGGCACTCTCAGAACTGCGTTTCAGAAGCATGGTAAACTATCACGGTAGTACCGTTAGGCAGTACTGTAAAGTAAGCTTGGAATGCAGTGCATCATTTCGTTCAGGTAGAAGCAGTACCGTTCTTCCTATTGTTGAATACATTCAATTTGGCTCGGACGAAAAAAAACAGGATTTACAAAGAATCTTAATGCATTACTTTATTCAACAAAAATCTGCAGCTAAAACACGCAGAATTCTTACTGAAACTTACGGTCACCATGGGTGTTCTTTTGAAAACAATATGCCGAGATTAGTTGAGACGCTTTAAAAATATTGATTTTAATGTTGCAGATAGAGAACGCCTCGGCACACCGAAGTTTCCACTCTGCATTTCGTGGTAACAACTCAACATAGCTTATTATGAACTGCTTTAGCCTAACGACACCACGTAAGATCGCTATATATATAGACTGATGCATTTGAGCCTAACATTGAAGGAAAAACGGCCACTATAAGAGAAGAACAGGACAAGATTATTTTGTAGCATGACATCACTAAGCCACACGTTGCAAAACAGGTGAAAACCAACTAGCCTGAAAACGCTAAAGTGGTAAGTCCTACCCCATCCGCCGTATTCACCAGCCATTGCCCGGTTCGATTATCACTTGTACCGATCCAAGAATGAAAAAACACATATCGTCTTTCGGAGACATATAATTCAACCGCTGCCAGAAATATGAAAAAAAAAAACAGGTAGGTAGCGGCTGGCGATGGACAATAATTTCGAACACATGCTTGCTACTATTTTTCTTAATAAAGCTTTTTCCACGGAAAAAAATTCAGCGAAAACCTGGGTTGGCTGGTTCAAACCAAATAAGAAAACATGGTTTAAAGCAATGAAATAACATGGTTTAAACCAATAAAAAACATGTTTTTTTTATTTTTGTTTATTTGGTTTTTAGTCAACTTGTTTGGTTTTTATTCATAAACATTGCAAAATAACAGTTTTACTTCTAGAAAGTATCAAATTTTAGTCACACAACTGAAAGGATGAGTTAATGTGTTCCAATTTGGAAAGCCGCTTGACTGTTAGGACAGTTAGGGTCAACTATTGCTTGTGTTTATTAAAAACCTATAACCTATTGAATATTGAGGTATTTAATTTTCGAGATGCTTGTCTAATTACATTCTGGTAAGTTAGCAACTGCTGAAAATTAGAAGCAGTAGTTATAGACTTATACCTAATTGCTATTAGATAGCTAGTGAGCTCATGAGAAGGATGTAGGCATATAGCTACGGTACCGTATTTCACTTTCTTCAGTTCATTACTTTGCTCTTAATTAGCAAGTACCGTAGCTAGCTGTTTTTATTGAGGTGGCTTTGTATTTTGGAGTGCTTCTAAGTTTATCAAAGGATTCTATTGCTATTTCACTTTTTTTAGTTCATTGCTCTGTTATCGATTACCTAGTGGCTTGTTATTTCTGTCAAGTTGTATTTGTAATTTGAAGTGTCTTCAAGTTTTTCGAATGATTTTATGTTGCAATTATAAATCATAGCATCTCTGAAGTTCGGACATTAAATGTAGCCATAGCAAATACAGGTACTCTGCTAGCTGCTTTTTTGTCACCCCTTTTTCTTAAAATCACTCTTCTCCAGCAGCAAGTTGAAATGAAATGACTAAGATTGTTATTATCTAGCTACAGGCGTGAACACAGCAGAAAACCCTTTAAATATTAGATAAAATTCCTAGAACTTGGGAAAAAACAAAATATAAAAAATCACACACCGTTTTATTTATTTATTTATTTATTTTTTTTTTTAAACCGAAAAACCATCGCTTTTGGTTCAAACAAAAAAAAAAAAACATGGTTTTTACCATTTACCAACCCTGGCGAAAACTTATTCGAAATCGAAATATACTGTACCATGAATAACTTTTTACAAGCAGATTGATATAACGGCTGATATAAGGTAATTATTATTATTAAATTACACTAGACTGGCGACGTGGGAAAGGAGGAACTCTATAAGGTTAACGAACCCCAACGCAACTAACCCAGCGAGAGAAGAAAGAAAGTAAGAGAAGATCAGAGATCACAGAATAGCTCAGAGATCACAGAATAGCTCTGTGTACAGATCGTTTAAAGCTGCCAATACCCGCACCAGCAAAGACAGAGCCATCAAGACCATTCCAAACATCCACACACGATGGAAAAAACGAACGAGAATACTGGCTCGTATGGCATCGTACCGGTTCCGAGGAAGACGTATAAAGAGCACCAGTACGCCGAGAATACCCCACCCGAACAAATGGCTCCGGAAGAAAATCAGACAGTGGATGACTAGGGCAATTGTATATTTTATACAAAAAGCAGACCCCAACAACTCTGCGACGATGCGCCAGATCACAAGGCACAACACCATCCAGCATGAACGCACATTGACCAACCACTTTGTCAAGCAAACACAAATGACAGTCGGCAGCAGAACC
The DNA here is from genome assembly GCA_001587735.2 of Parhyale hawaiensis. Lineage (NCBI taxonomy): Eukaryota > Metazoa > Arthropoda > Malacostraca > Amphipoda > Hyalidae > Parhyale > Parhyale hawaiensis. The sequence continues at coordinate 26,406,317 of LQNS02015105.1, forward strand.
TCAGACTACGGAGCCACAAATGAATCTTTACAGCCAAAAGAACCATTCGACCACACTTTATTTAAAAAGCACTATTCCTACAAAATTCCCATTAACTTGTTGAACCCTCTATATAGCGAGCGGCTAATAAATGGCATCGTACAGACAGCATTACAGAAGTTACTATATATCGCTCGTTTGCGACAACATCGTCATAACTCAAAAATTTACATTTTTCAGGAGAGGTGAAAACAGTTTTAATATCGCCGTATTTTCTTAGGTATCCCTTGAATAATGACCTTTGTCAAGCGGCCACTTTTACAGGCTCAGTTATGGCGTTATTATCACTAATAGAACTTGACGCGGGCTTTGTAATGGTGGCAATAACTGAAATTACCCAATTTTTAGCTATGCCACTGTTGTCGCAAACGAGCGATCTGTTCGCTTGCCCAGGTAAAAGGTTAAGTGCCTCAGCCGGGAAACAGAGACACATTCTCAAGGTACAGGTAAGTTCAATACATTGAAGACAATATTCCAACAACGATTCAAGACGATATTGACCACCACAGAAAAACAAACACCCATCAACATGTTGCAAGGCGCACTAGCTAGGGGAACACAGTGTGGGAGCGAATGAAGATGATCGAATGTGACAGAGAATGCGACTCAATGGCATCAACACATGTCGTTGGTGACTCTTAACATGTTAAGATACAGATTGAACCTATTTTCATCAGGTTGTGTTATCTTACTACAAGGGTGTCTTGACCTATTGTGTGTATTCCGGGGAAAAGATGTCGTATATACGTAACCAAAGATGATATGATGTACAAGTAACAGGTTACCGCACTGCCGAACTTGCCAGATGTACGGTAAGTCAGGGCTGTGACGCAGTCGGGCTACATAAATGAAGCTCGGTTGAAGAGAAATGACTGGTAAACGGAGTTGGGAAAAGCATTATGAACTACACTGTCAGAGTTTTGATAGGGCCGTGATCATAACAATCATCATTCATCAGCTGTATATCGCCGGACAGTTCGGCTGTTCTCGGAAAATTTTGAGACAAAGTAGGTAATTTTCGTGATTCAAGCTCGTATGGCAGTGACAAATTCATTTAATTGAGTTATAAGCATAAACTCTCAAATTTGATAAAAAAAAGTAGGTGCATTATTAAGCAAGCTTAACCGCTGGTGTTGTGAAACCATTGAACGAAAAAGCTACAACTATTATTTTTTCTAAAAATTATAAATGAAAAAGTGCACGAGGGGCTACAGTAGCCACGAAATCGTTTCAAAATACGACAGAAAATACCGTACAAGTTAGATTAGCATGGGCTATGTTAGATTAGGTAATAAAAGGTTAGGTTAAACTACCTTTACCTTTATATATATTGTATAAAATAGATTGTGCTACCTACGGGTTAAATAATGTAAGACGCGCAAAAATGTGTGCTCCAATAAATTGGCTTAAAATTACCGTTATGAATTGTGATGCAACTGCGAGGAATTGTATTGCGCAGCGGTAAAGATAGAACGCTGAACTCAGTACTTCATTATCTCAAAAACTTATAATATGCGACTGCTGTAGCGATAAATTCGTGTTCAGCGCATCAATGCCTATCAGACTTATAGGTCATAAAGTGTCTCGATTTGATAAGACCGAGGGGTGGGGTCAAACGTTTTTCAAATATGTATTAAAACCTTTAGCCTTGCCGAGAAGTTACTAAAACGTTACTGTACCAGCCAGAAACAAGTGATGTCAATCACGGTTTGACTTTTCAGCTCATGTCTAACCGTGAGCAATCGCGGGTTAGATACGGTAATAATAATTTTGTTGGAACAAGGCACACAGAGCATGACAATGATTAAAATAAGACGGTAACAGCGGTACTTTTGGCAGGACCACGTGGAGCGCGTTAACCCATTTTTCATAGAGCAAAATACCGTTCTCGTATAGGACTACTTGAAATGTACGGTGAAATGATGTACAGTGGTCACACTATTAGTGGAGAGTTGAGCTGGTGGGTGATATCTCTCCTGGTTGTAGCGAGGTACCTAGTACCTACACCCTGCTTAACCTAAAATAAGGTTAACAAGAAAAATAAAAAATTATGAAGTGAGACTCTGATACAGTACAGGTTTTTTGGCGTTTATTGAGGATCCGTTGGTGAGACAATTCCCAAAGCTGCGCTGTGTGATCCAAAGCACAATCGAGTCAGCTTAATAAAATAGGCAAATTTTTACAACTGCAAGGCTAGGCTACCATGGTACTTTGGAAGTTACTTCTCTATTTTACAGGAGTTTCACCGCCACAACCCATGCAAATCGTTACATTTAAAGGTACCGTAGCTATATTTTTATATTCTTAGCTTAAGTCTCCTACCCACAGATTCGCTATGGTCCAAAGAGAGGAAGAAAGCAGGGACAGTAGGCTATAGGTACATACGCTATCTACGTACCATGCTCAACGCGCATGGCAACACCAAGTTGGGAAAGAAGATGAACATGAGAAAGATACATCAGTAGGAGTATAAAAATGGAAAGAAGCAAAGTGTACACGAAAAACAGACGTCCCGAAAGCTTAGCTAAAGCATTGGGAAGATCGTTAAACTGAACATGAAACTGGTCCGCTTAAATGAGGGTTTACTCTCTACTATAACAGCTGTTTCACGCTCCACGTTCACAGCTGTTTTGAAATCATGATACGATAGTTAGCTATGTGTATATTCTGATCACAATTTTAATCCATTTCGAACATTTATACCTGCGATTTTCATTTATATTTTTTAAGCATCATTAGTAAATTCATTACCATGGGCGATCCAACACCGGATGATGTAGCTACCGCAATTTGCATCATCAGCACTGTTTTTTGTTCATCGATAAAATATGCATTAGATGTACTTTTGAACTTGTTTTCTCTTCTACGTCTTTTTTCACAGTTTTCAAACAAGATATGAATTTCCGTCATTAGTGACAGAATTAATGATGTTGACATGCCTAAAAAATCACATCTGCGGAAGCAGGAATTACATGCATGTATGTGATTTCAAAAATAAACAATTTGCCTCATTGGATCACAATACGGTTTGAAGTTATATCTAAGTGCGCTTGATTTGTTTGGTCACGAAAGTTTGACCAGCAAGGCCTGAATTGTTTTTTTTAGAGCATCAGATTTTTCCTTATGTTGGGCAAAAGCCTTCGCTCATACGACTACTTCAGCCAAGAATATAGACAACAGGGTTTGTTTTTCGATTGGCGGCCAAGTCTAAAGGGCCCCACACACGCTCAAGCGGCCTATCCGGCAGCTTGAACATAGCTAACAGGACTGTTCAGGTCAAACTGAGCGTGTGTATGGCGTTCAGGCGGCCTGCGCAGGCCTCGGAGTAAATATAGGGGGAGGGAGCAAGTGCCCGGGAGCATTACAACTAAAAATCCTGCCTCGCTCAGAAGGGGTGGGGAAGGCCCAAGAGAGAGCTGGTTGAGCTGCCAGCTGCACGTCGCTTCGAAATTCAGCAACAATTATTCGATCAGATTGGTAATTCAACTTTTTGCCGTAATCTAAAGTTTTCAGCCTATTTGATGCAAACATCAAACACATACAGCGTGTATGGCGACTTCAAATGAAGCATGCATCAGGCGGTACTTGTACTAATTTCTATAAGAGAAGCATGGATAGATCAGAGCACTTCAATATTGATGCTACAATAATTTTATACACATAATACTGAGCGTTTGCTGCAGCTGTTTGGTCTGAAAATGTCAATTACGAACAACGCGCGTTTTTTTTTCTTCGTTTTCTTCGTATGCTTGTCTGGTTCTCTCGCTATTTTCCTCCAAGTCTCTCATGTTTTTATGCGTCAAATGGTATGCGAACGAATATCGTAGCATAATAACGTATGGAGTTCTATTCATTTTAAGCATGCATGTACCACAACTGGAAATCAGTCAATAAAGGTGATTTTTTTCTGCAAAATGTACAAAGTCTCCCAAAATACGGGAATAATTTTGAAATCAGGTATTTTAAATTTTTCATGTACTATGCAGGTTTCACAAGTTTTTTTTAATAAGCAAATTGGTCAACTAGACAGCCCGTAACTGATTGCGTTTCCATCGCCATTTTCGTCGTTTTTTCACTGCGCCTGTAAGCACTGTTAAATGTATATTTTAAGTTAACGACGTAGTCCCGTCGTATTTCCCGTACTAGTTCACGTTTACCGAACCTGTAGACGTTGATGCAGCCAGGCAAGCTCAGGACCTTCATCAGAAGCCTCAGAGGGAACATATACAATTGACCATGCATTCTGAGAAGGCAAGTTGAGCTTCAAAAAACGAATTCCGTAATTAATTAGGTACGAATAGCTCGACTGTTAAGAATAACATTTTGCCGCTAAAACTGCTCTAATCGAACGAAGAATGTAGAAAATAGAAGTGGGGCCCCTATTAGGACACAGCGGAGCTATAGAGACGCATTTTGCCGCTTGAACCATTGAAATTTGCTGAAAATTGGACAAGCTAATAACCCCTACAACTGCATCTCTGGGCGACGCAAAACTGTGGGGCAGAGAGCCGCGAAAACCTCCGCGTTTGTAAGTTCGGTCAAACGTTGACTTTTTTTTGCTTACAATTAGCTATATCATCTTAAGTGGTTATGACTAACATAGAAGTGATGTAAATAACGAACATAATGGTATTGCATATGATGGCATTTTCATATGGTAGGTAGCTATTAATTAGCGTTGATGAAGCACTGCAGAGATTTTTTTTTTTGGGGATAGGCCTATAAAATGAAATATGGTGTTAAAATGTATATAAATATGAGCATGTTGTACTATAAGGTAAAGTGTTTTCATTCGTGCTCCTTTCCCTAAGTGGGCGTTTTTCAGATGTCCTAGGGAAATTTCAGCTCTTCATTCGGGGTATTAAAAGAAAACTGACTGGCAGCAAGTGGTATGCCAATCAATCCTATATGCACAACGCCGAACGGTGCATTGAACCAGTCGAAGAATGCGGATTTTGGTGGTATTGCTTTAAGCGCTGGTAATTTCATTACGCATATTTTTTGTGTGGCTGTGCACATTGATCCGCAATCTGCAGTAATTGAGTGTGGTTTTGTGGTGTGGCTCGTCTCTATCCTTCAGGTAACGAATTTTACTCAGCAATTGGAAGGCGTCAATTCCTTAAGAAGCCGATCGGTCTTGCCAAGACCCTATGGCATAACTTCTGCGCTCGATGAGACAGACCAGCAATTCTATTAATACGAAAAAAATTTCTTAAGCGTCATAATATAGCCTAATGCATTTACATTCTACTGGCCTTTAGTGCACCTGCATTCGTTCGGAGAATTCCACGGGCGCAACGATTTTAAAAAGTTTGCCATCCACTAGGCCTAAAACCAGGAACTTTAGAGAAGGTTCGCTCCGTGAGTATCACGTCATCGGCAAATAGTAGTTGAGTCATGACCACGAATACGACGTGTCCCAGGCCTTAACCATGTCCGACAGCAGCAGCATTCCCCCAAGTTACCTGATGATGGTGTTCCGCGACGACCGTTCGTTCGGCCGTCGCCAGTCGCGTAACCGAAGTACCAAGGTTCAGGAAGCGTTATAACGCAATACTACCGAAATT
>LQNS02015106.1:8890-34603 GCA_001587735.2 Parhyale hawaiensis
TAACCATGTCCGACAGCAGCAGCATTCCCCCAAGTTACCTGATGATGGTGTTCCGCGACGACCGTTCGTTCGGCCGTCGCCAGTCGCGTAACCGAAGTACCAAGGTTCAGGAAGCGTTATAACGCAATACTACCGAAATTATGTACATAACCCAGCCCCAGCTTACCTTCAAGTAAATGCAAATGATGAGCTTCTGCTATCCACAAAACGGTTAAAAACTGAGCAAATGTACACCTGTTACAAGGTCGCGCGCCGTACCGAGCGCCTCACACACACACTATCCACCTCACTGCGTCAAAAGCTAAAGCTAACTGCCGCATTCACTTTTCTGCCGCAGGACTTGGGGGTACCTGTCGCCCCATCGCTCCTCGACCGTCCGTCGTCTACGCGGAAGGTTAATGCCTACAATCGCAGGAATTTTAATTTCACCTCCTTTATCCCAATTATTGCGATAAAAACGAGAAATATCGAGTACACAGAACGAAGAAACGGTAAGTTAGTTATGTTGTGGAAGGTTTCTACGGGTTAAAACAAAGCGGTGCAAGATTGAGGAAAAGGTCATTGTATCCTGTGAGAAAAATGAGTGCTGCTCGCTGTCACTCCAGGGATACATGATGAAAGAAAACGGAGTCTGGTGGCTTCGTGCTGTGATGGCATCCGCAAGGTCGTTGCCGCAGCTGCTGAAATGGCAAAGATTATACCATGCGCGAAAAATTCCAATCTACTGCCAAGAACTGAACAAGCTGCCTGCTATTTCCATGACTAATGTCCAACCATATTCCTTCAGTCGGTACATAATACTGCTCATGGACTTATATTCGCTGGCTTGGAGAATTTTCAATTTTGTATGTAATAATGCTATGCATGCTGTGGTACTCATCGTAGATAGTTTAAATCATAAAAATTATTATTATTATTATTATTATTATTATTATTATATATATTTAATTTTGTGTGAAAACCGTTATATATCCGCTGAGATCATGAAAGAACATATTCATACCGAGCTTAGTTAACAAATGGAACATTGGCATTTATTAAAAGCAGAGAAACTACGTAAATGTAACACTTATTTCCCTATTACATTTGAAGCGACGGATGCCGATACACGGCTGCCCTATATAGCACTTTTCCTTTGCATCACTGTAAACTCTGCTCACGTCCCTGCAAAAGATAGGTGCCATGGGCCTACCGCCCAACGAAAATGGGTGGAATCTAGGGGAGAGACGTGTCGCAAGCACAGGCATCAGTATCAGTCGCACTATATATGTAATATGGGCATTATCTCACAAATACTGAGTTTGTGCCTGTGGTAAAAGCGAGAAAAACTGGTAGCGTAACGCCTATACTTACGTATCGTACACGGTAGAAGATCAAAAACAGAACTACTCAAGGTCAAGGCAGAGATGGGCCGGTGTGTCGGAAACGCCAGCCCGCAGGCAGGTGTGACGGAGCCGGTTTCTCGAAGCCAGTTCTTGGTGAACTGCGAACTGGCGAACCGGACAGCTGACGCTGAACGACGTACCTGCTTCACGTATGCAATCGTTAACCCTTTGCCGGGTATAACACCATATCTGGTCTTCTCAATAATGTGAAACATTTTTTAGCCACCTGGTGAATGGCTAGAAGTACTTTTTCACAAGTTATATACGGAAGTGAAGATTACTTGCAATGCGTGGCTTTTGCGGTGCGTTCACACGAAATCCTACAAGGCGCCATCTATCGGTGCCATCAAATCCAGTTAAGTGTAGCTCAATAGGATTGGCTTATCAGGAGTTCAGTGAGGAACGTTGGTTTCACTATTTTTGATCGTGTTGCAGGTTTTAGAAGCAACCCGATTACGCTTGAGACGACTGAAACTCTAACAGTGCAAAACAAGTTTTCAAAGTGTGAGGGGCAACCGATTAAGGGATAACGCCAGAAACTCGAGCTGACGTAAAAAAACCAACGCGCCTGTCCGAAATTTCGGACAAGTTAAGCCTATTATTCTTCACTTAACTCGGTTTTGCTGCGCATATATATGGCGCCGGGTCCATAACGTGTTACAGTCAGCTGACACGTTAGTATTTTGAATCTTGTTCATATTTCACAGCGTTCGAACGCGTTGCTACGTCTGAGAAACCTGCGTTGCTTTCTGAGCCTTGATTCGCTCCCGATTTGTAGATACCTACTGTGAATTCGAAAGCCTGACAAGTGGCACTTGCTGGTTAGACTGACCTGACGGACAGCCTTTTAATATTCTTCAGCGGACGCACAGTTCTACTTGTGGCGACGCGGCCAAACATTCGGAGGGTTTGAAGCATGAATTTAACGGAGCGTAAAAGACGAGTCTGGGTTGGTATGGTGCTTAAAAATGCGTTTGGATGGCATCATTCAAAAATTTGGCAATGGCCTCCTTGTAGCGCCTGCATGGTTCTCGTCATATTAGAGGGTTACGGTTCCAAAAACCTTACATAAGGGGACTTCGCGTGTTTCGGATCTGTCGACATTAAAATAAGAGGGATTATGTTCCATGGTCCATTTCTTTAACCTCAAATGATGCGGACCCTGCTGATTTGCTGACCCTATAGCAAGTGTCAACCTTCAATTACTGGCTTTATTACCTCCTTCAAGGAGGTTATGTTTTTGTTGAGTTTATCTGTCTATATCTTCTGTTTGTCTGTCACCAAGATAACTCTAAAAGTTATAGGCCGATCTTTAACGGAACGTACAGATATTGTTAGGCATGTCAAGAGGAATAGATTATTAACTTTTGGTGAAGATCTGTTCAACCGTTTGTTTATTTATTTNGACTATATCTTCTGTTTGTCTGTCACCAAGATAACTCTAAAAGTTATAGGCCGATCTTTAACGGAACGTACAGATATTGTTAGGCATGTCAAGAGGAATAGATTATTAACTTTTGGTGAAGATCTGTACAACCGTTTGTTTGTTTATTTGTTTGTTGGCCTTTTCTTTCTTAGTATTATAGCTGAAAAAGTTCAGAACGGAATTTTATGAAATTTAGATGAGTTGTTAGCTGCATCACGAAAAGTATATAGAGAAATTTTTGTGACAATCTGTTCGTCCATTTGTTTGTCTTTATGTTTGTCAGTAACATAGCTCAAAAAGTTAGGGACGGATCTTCATGAAAACTACAGAAACTGTTATCACTGTCAAAAGGCACAATGACCAGATTTTGGTACTGATAAAGGGGAAACCATAGTTTCAGAACCAATTTAAATTTGTCGTTAGCATTGCCTCTCTAAGCGAAGGTATGTGCTCTCACAGTGCTCTAGTAACTTGAGATATCTTGAGATGAATGAACGATTTGTGACTTGAAAAAAAAAATATGTCTGGTGCACTGAAGCATCAAACATCTTATTTTGAGCATGTGGCTCATGTGTGGAATACCAGGAAATTATCTTTTGTCGACTGTTTTGCAGTGTAGTACTTCTAAATGGACTCTCTCTCGCTTTTAGTATTATTGTGTTGCTCGTAGATGGTAAAATGATACGGGCCAACTTACGTGGAAACGTTTGTGGCGATGAAACTTGATATTAGATGCAAATGTGAAACCATATTTAAACCTGACCCCCTGAGAAAGGAATTCCTAAAGCCTCTTATTTGAACTCGTCCAAGCCTTGTTTTGTTGCAGATTCTGGAGACGCTGGCCTATTAGTAGTAAGTACACATAAGGTTACCTCCGCAGAGATCCTAAGCAGCATGGCGGCAATGCATGGTAAGAATAATGTCACCGCCTTTCTGCAGAAATATCCCACAATTCACCACCGGAGTCCCCTGGTGCAAAACATCTTGAAGCGAAAGAAAGGAAAATGAGTAGAACACAGAAGCAAGACACGCTCGTGTTGAAGGCCCATGCTGTACTTCCACCCTCTGCCCCCGGCGGGTAGGAGTCCCGTGAGATAGGTCGCTTGCCACCATCGACGACCCACCTCCCTCGTGCAGTACAATGGTAAACACATAAAATATGTATCTAATTATTTGATTAGCAAACTAACCTTATCAGCAGGAACTGCGGGTAGATCCAATATCCCCTCGAAAAGGTCCTCGGGTTAATCTCTGGTGGATGTGGCCTACAGGTATTTTTTGACAAGGGTAAGGTTCGCTCGACTATCCACCTCGCAGGGCTGGCCTGTGATTGGTAGTTCGATTAATTAGGTCACGTCATTTCTGAAAAATTGACGCCTTCACTGAGTGTTCTTTTCGCCGCAGGCTCGCACGAGACCGAATGCGTTGCCGACTCCGTTCAACAGCTACAAAAGTGCACAGTTTGTTGTTTTTTTTTTTTTTTTGGGGGGGGAGGAGACACCCACCGCTTGGTAGCGAACAACAGAGCCAATCGTTTAGCAGATGCATAGTTGCGTTTACGCAGAGCTGAATAAACCCCTAACCTAAAATGCCTATAGGTAATTTTCCCTAGTAAGCAAAATGCTGCCCCAAATTATATGGATTGAATCATTTTAAGGTCAATGAATTTCCAGCAGCGGCGCACGGTCACTTGGCTACCGTGTGAAGATTTCTTTTCGTCAGACTGCATACAATCTATATAGCAAAGAAGTGAAACGTGCCTTCACTGAGCAGAGTTTCAGGGAAATCATCTATTTTGCTTTGTACCATCTCCGGAACTTCAGCCTTGAGCGTTCGACTCACCACCTTGGGCCAAAATTCAGAGGTTAATTGCAAACCGAGTACGCTTCAGAAAGCCTTAAGATCTTTCCTGAGGAGCCGGATTTCGCGTTCGAAACATTTAGGGGAGTTAACAGCGTTCGTTGTTACCGAGTGTATACGCTCCGCATCCGATATCCAAGATACAACGATCTCAAGCATATTTACGGGCACATGAATATCTTTCCCGATGTAATGCGCAAGGTAGGGGAAAACTTAACACATGGGCGCACACATTTAACGCGTTATATTAACCTTTTATTGGGCGAGTGATCATACTTGGTTAGCTTAGTCGCCCGGTATAATGCCTTTACCGAGTTATTAACGCATAAAGCGAACTTTTCTTTCTCAAAAGAAGAGAACTAATAATGCGAATGGGCAGTACCTAGGTAAGTATTGAATCCTTTCTACATGTATAACAAGAGAGCTTTTTCTGCGTCCGTCTGTCTGTCCTAAGCCTTCTAGAATTGCTCTGTTCCGAGCTGATATTCTCTTAAAAATTTGATCGAATTGAGTTCCATTTAGAAAGGTCTCATTTATGTGTCCAGTCTACGGGGTAACAACTTGCAAACCAGGGGACAGCTTATCGACTATCGCTACATGCAGGGTATCCGGCACTTTTGGAACAAACTTTGACATGAGGTTAAGACCGTTAAAATAAACATTTTTTACTAAATAAAGATGTTGTCCAAAATGCCTTGTTAAAAAGTTACAAGAACTTGAACTCTTTATCCACTGTTCTGAGTTTTACAAGACAGCAAAGAATAAGATGGATTTGTTGACATTCTTGAGCAGTGTTGCCGATTTAGCTCTTTTGGTGCCAGATCTGGCACCTTTAATTTTAGCATGTTTAGCTCCTAGTTTTCACCATCTGCATGGCACCTAGCTCCAAATCTAGCTCCAAGAAATATCCGACATTTTTTAGCATATTTTTTTACAGATATGTACATCATAATTTAGTTATACTAATACTTTCAACAATTTTTTTTTCACCAACAGCAAAGTGCTAGCGCATATTAGAAACGCGTCACATACTCGTCACATTGTATTGAACACACGCTATCACTGCCAGCCTTTCACACCAAAAAGATTTGTTACTCGTTATTAACGCGTTGCCAGGAAGCAAAGAGCGCAACGGGAGGACTCACGAGAAATTAGCACCAAAAAGTGACGTCATCATCGACGAATCTATGGCTGAGCAGCCTAAGAGTATTTTCACTAATTTAACCAGAAAAATCTTCTTAAATTGCGAAATTTATCTCTAGCGTATAAATAAATTAGGATTCTATATACCAATATAGCAATTATCTATAGAATATTGCAGTGCATGCTGGTGGAAACTTTCACAACATTAGCGCCGAATTTCTTCCTTTCGGCCTCATGATTTAACTTATTTTTCTTGATTGAAGCCTAATTTACACTTCATATTCAATTCACAGTGCTCTTCACCGTACATTACATATTTATTCTTTTACCAACAAATATAAGCACCTTTATAGCCAATTCTGTACGCGAGAGAAACCACAGTAACAGTAAGCCATTGCTCGAACTTTCTGTACTTGGCGACAACATTTTACGATATTTTGCAGCTCAAGTAGCTGGCCAGAAATGAGCATGAGATTGAATCAAATAAATCGAAAAAATACGGTGATACGTTCAAGAAAACAACATACGAAGACCTGAGGTCCCACACTCAAATACTTCGACGCGTCGATGTGATGTAAATTTGCTACGTGCGGCGTGTAGAGTTGCATCAAAGATAAGAATGCACAGCTGTGATAAAGAATGTTCTAGGATCACATTTTAAAAACAAATTAGTTACTGATATTGGAGATGGAAAATATAATTTGCTCCTAAATGATAGTAATGACATTCCAGTACAAAAAAGAAGAATGCTAGGCATTGCTCTACTTTACTTCAGAAAAAGCCTGAAAAAAGTTGTTTATAGCTTTGTAAGTCTGGTTATATTGTGTACCTGTGATGCATGAGTCATTGTCGACGCCCTCAAATTTGAACTTGTAAACTGCGAGTCACCTTAGACACACCTAATTGCTACTGGTACTGACCATGCCCCTGTTATGGTAGGAGTAGATAAAGGTAAACAAATATCATTTGAAGATAACGATCTTGAATTCACTTCAGGAGCATCAGCATGCTTTCTTTTAGTGGTATGTAAGTTTGAAAATACTAATTAAAAGTTTAGCTCATTTTTAGCATCTTTTCTAAAAATTTTAGCTCTTTTCAGCACCTTTTCATGGCAAATCTGGCACCTTTTCACCAAAAATATTTGGCAACACTGCTCTTGAGCAGTTCAGCGCAAGCAAAGGTGTCAATGACAACACGACTGGGCTCCTCCACACTTCGCGCTTGATGCTAGGCGGTTATTGAATGCCCGATATGTAAATCGCTGGATTGGACGTGGAGGCCCCGTTGCATGGCTGCCAAAAAAGAAAACTCTTCATTTTCTCATATGGATACAGTGCCCAACAAATCAGGACGCTGCACCTTGAGGTATTCATGTTTACAAGTAACATCCTTAAAACTAATACATGGGACAAGATTCACTGTCGACTTGAGGATTGACCTAAGTAGGTAGTCGGTGTTAACCAGTTAGACACTAAAGAAGAAGCTCTTTCTCGGGTGTAATATTTTCCACCTTATATGTGATTAAAAGAAAATTTAGAACTTATACTAGTCATATTACACTCTGAAACTTCGAAGTAGCACAACTTTTGATAGACACGCCTGTTTAATACTTTTTCATTCTATACATTCTAAAAAGAAAATTCAAAACTTAAAATGCTTATAGTATATACTCTTTGAAACTGCAGAGTAGAAATACTTAAGAAGTAGCAAAATTTGTGACAAACACTCATAATTAATATTCTTTCATTTCATATATGAAAAAAAATACGAAACTTGAAATTAACATATTACTCTATGAGACTAGGAGGTACCCAGGTGCACGTTGTATATGTATTTACAAGCCTAATTGAAATTAGTGATTACGATTTTGTAAAACATGTTTAGTCTATCTGCGATAAAAAGGACCTACCGCCATACCTATTGGATGTAATTGTATGTAATAGTATTTAAGCAATCAGGTGAAATAGTATTAAGCCATGTAGATCTTTCTTCGGGAAGCAATTACTGCATTTTCCATTTACCTTACTTTAAGTGAACAAGCAGTAATGTTCACATTAGTAGAAACAATTATATCTTATTTTGCTTCTCGCGCGAGGGTGATTGTTAGGTAGCTCTATTGCAGAGCTAGTCCAGTTAACTCGTTTGGTATGTGATGACACTGAGCCATGTACATTAGGTTGTGAATATATAGCTGTAATATTTCTAACAAATGTAAGCTGTAATATAATAATCCAAGAACACCTCCCGCCTGTGTAGAAATACATGTTAAATAATAAATAAATAATATGGCATTCTCAAGATGGAATCATATCACTGAAACCTTCATGTTTTCCATTTATTCTTGTCTTCTACCAATGACCTGCTATCCTCTATAATTTCAAACCGCTGCAACGAAAAACGTTCAGATGCGTATGATTAAACGCCGGGACATGGGGCCGGCCATACACAAACCGGTCTACCTGTCATGTACGCCTGAACAGTCAACCCGGACAGGTGTACCTGATACCGGAGGAGCACACACACTCTTCAGGTATACCTGACAAGTCTATCAGTTAAACATGGATTCTCGAGGCTCGGCCTCAGGCTCTATTTCGCTAACAATTTCTTGTAAGCTGCATTTCTCTTGTCTCTGTCGTGGTAATCATCACATTTGACTTTCCATAAACATGGTTCACTTTTGTAGATGTCAATAAATCTAACGACGATTTCACTAATGTTTTTAGACATTTTAACTATAGCTAGTGTTGTTCTGAATAACAGTGAAGTTTCATCTGTTAAGAAATTAAAATTACAGCGTTTAACCAAAATAACTCGAACCTACCACATAAAAGTGATGTTAATAACTGAGACATGTTCAGGTATACCGGATGGAACCGCCATACACACATCAAATTTACTCGCCTGTCCGGTCGAAAGAATTAAATTTTCATACGTTGTCCGGTCGCCTGAAAGCCACCTGACAGGTCAGTTTTTTCCGCCACACACTATCAGGTATACCTGTCCGGCGTGACTGTTCAGGCGTACCNATGGAAAGTCAAATGTGATGATTACCACTACAGAGACCAGAGAAATGCAGCTTACAAGAAATTATTAGCGAAATTACAGGAGATATAGAATCCATGTTTTAACTGATAGACTTGTCAGGTATACCTGAAGAGTGTGTGTGCTCCTCCGGTATCAGGTACACCTGTCCGGCATGACTGTTCAGGCGTACCTCACAGGTAGACCGGATAGTGTATGGCCGGCCTATCCGGTCTACCGGATCCGGCGTACAGACACTATCCGGTCTACCTGTGAGGTACGCCTGAACAGTCATGCCGGACAGGTGTACCTGATACCGGAGGAGCACACACACTCTTCAGGTATACCTGACAAGTCTATCAGTTAAAACATGGATTCTCGNGTGAACCATGTTTATGGAAAGTCAAATGTGATGATTACCACTACAGAGACCAGAGAAATGCAGCTTACAAGAAATTATTAGCGAAATTACAGGAGATATAGAATCCATGTTTTAACTGATAGACTTGTCAGGTATACCTGACAAGTCTATCAGTTAAAACATGGATTCTCGAGGCTCAGCCTCAGGCTCTATTTCGCTAATAATTTCTTGTAAGCTGCATTTCTCTGGTCTCTGTAGTGGTAATCATCACATTTGACTTTCCATAAACATGGTTTACTTTTGTAGATGTCAATAAATGTAACGACGATTTCAGTAATTTTTTTAGACATTTTAACTATAGCTAGTGTTGTTATGAATAACAGTAAAGTTTCATCTGTTGAGAAATTAATATTACAGCGATTAACCAAAATAACTCGAACCTACCACGTAAAAGTGATGTTAATAAGTGAGACCTGTTCAGGTATACCGGATGGGACCGCCATACACACATCAGGTTTATTCGCCTGTCCGGTCGACCTAATCAAATTTTCATACGTTGTCAGGTGGAAAACATTAAAGCATCCAAGAAACAAATTACTTACCTTCCGGCGAAGTAAAATGAAAGCAAAATTCTGTACATAATACGCAGAAGCCATACAAATGCTCGGTAAAATTAGAAAAAAACATCAGCTACTTATAGGCTGCGTGCGTTAAAACAGTATAAATAAATTACCTAACAGTATTTTCCACTCATAAACTGTCTTTCGGAACGATGTTGTTAAAACTATCGAATGTTAAATTCATAATTTTTTCCAATGATGGGGTGGTTTTCACAATTAAGAGCGGAGGATCTGTTAACGACGCGTACGCGACGGCAGAGCTTAGGGCCACATTTTACAGACGCTCTCCGAAATAATAATGATAAAATTTTACCTTTCAGAAAGCTGAAAAAGTCCGTAGATGCTTTGTGCAACTGTAAAGATTGCAGGAGATGTAGGACACTCTGGAGGCCCAAATGAAACGATGGAGAAACAATGTAAAATAGCTGCGTATTACCGTACTTGAATTTTCTGACTTCACAAGCCTCATTAGATTAGATAGGCGGCAGTAGACGAACCAAAAGGCCCATTCCATGGTGCACCGCAGTTTGGCCCCGCCCCGTGGGTTAACCTTGTGTATCTCACTATCATTCCTCTGCATGTAGCTGTTCGTAAATATATACGTTATACGGGAAGCTGACCATACAGATCAAAGCTTATAGGTAGAATTTAATATTTTCTGTACAGAAGTCCAGATGACAGGTAAGAAGGGAGGGTGAGAGAGGCTTGCTGATGCAATAATTTTCTACCGTCAATGAATGACGAAGCGGAAATCCTCAGTCGACAAAAACCACAGGTAAAATACAGTACTAGTATCGATAATAAGTATAAAGACAAATACATAAGTAAATACAGAAACGCACGATGCGTCTCAATGTATAGTGTTACCGCTCTTTGTAGCGTGTTTTCAGTCATTGTATTCACACATTTCTAAAGCTGAGGCTCTGCATACGACACCCGCAGTCCGTCCAATAGAGTGCGTGCTCAGGCTACTGCTCCCCGGCTCGGCTGGGGAACTGAAAAGTTCATAGTCTGAAAGTAGCACGCACTTGAGCTACTTTATGTATTCCGTCCTATACAACTCTGTGTACCTTCCTATTGTGCTCGTAAATGGATTGAGGAAGAAGCATATATTGAATAAAAATTCCAGCTCCGTGAACTCACTTTCGGAGCATTCACATATTTTGTTACAATGATTTTCTTGTTTGACTGTCTTATTTCAATATCTTAATTTCGATAACCCCTTCATCAACAGTCTAGCTAATATACTGTGCCTAAGCATAAGTATTTCTACAACTATTTTTTATGTATTTTAAAAAATTAGGGACTGTTTTAGGATTATTAATACAGGAAGTTTATATGACATATATAATAGAATATTTAAACAGAACAGCCAAATGTGCACTTATAACAAGAAAACTTAGCACAAGCAAAAGTAACGAGGGACAACAGTATTTGACCAAAAAAAATTATGACATTAGTACTTGATGGCGTGACCTTTATTGGCAATAATAGCTTGGAGACGATTGTTATAGCTGGAAATTAACTTTTCACATTCACTTGATGGTATTTTTTTCCATTCTTCCATGCAGATTACCTTTAATTCAGTAAGGTTTTTGGGACACCGTTTGTGGATACCAAATTTAAAAAGACGCCACAAATTTTCTATTGGATTAAGGTCCGGTGATTGGCTAGGCCATGGAAGAACATTCATTTTCTTCTTTTGAACCATTCTTTCGTTAAATTCGCAGTATGCTTGGGGTCGTTGTCTTGTTGGAAGGTCCACCTGCGCCGTCGGTAGAATTTTTTGGAACTTGGAAGCATCTTCTTCTCTAATATCTCCCTGCACATGAAACTATTCATCTTGCCATCAATGATATGGAGATCCCCACCACCATGGGCAGTAAAACAACCCCACACCATGACGCTGCCCCCTCCATGCTTCACGGTGGGGATGGTGTTCTTGGGGTCATAGGCAGTACCACGTTTCCTCCATACATGCAGAGCTTCGTTTCGGCCAAAAAGTTCTATTTTAGTTTCGTCAGACCATATAACCCCTTCCCAAAACTCATTTCCTTTGTCCAGGTGGCCTTTGGCAAATGTTAAGCGGCTCTTGACATGTTTTGCTCTAAGAAGAGGACGTTTGCGAGGAGTGTAAGAATGAATGCCAGTACGGTTCAATTCCCTAACAATAGTTTTCTTGCTGACATGTAGTCTCTGAGACGCCAGTTCACTCTGAAGGTCAGCACAAGTTGTCATGCAGTCATTTTTTTCACCTTACGAAGCATGTAGCGCCGAGGACGACCCATGATCTTACGTAGAGCTCCAGCTCTTGGCAGGCTGTAGACCGCCCCAGTCACTTGATGCTTGCGAACTATTGCTTCAACCGTTGAAGAAGGAACACTGACACGTTCTGCTGTCACTCTATAAGTTAATCACTCACTACGAAGTTGAATTATCCGTTTACGAGTAGCTTCAGGGATTTCTTTAACTTTGAGCATTGTAGTGCGAGTGTGCGTGACTTCAACGAGGTCTAGAGAGGTAATGATTGCGCCGGCTGTGGTTTGTTTACATTGCGTTTGTTTCGAGACGTTTCATGAACGTTCTAAAATAATTTTCAAACTAATTTATTCAAATTATACTATTAAATATCAAAGATTCAACATCATATTTATTTTGGTCAAATACTTTTGTCCCTAAAAAATTTCATTGTGTTAAATTTTTTTGTTATAAGAGCACATTTGACTGTTCTGTTTAAATATTATATATATATGCTATATAAACTTCCTGTATTAATTATCCTAAAGTAGACCGTGAATTTTTAAAAATACATAAAAAATAGAGTTGTGCAAATACTTATGTCTATTCACTGTATATTGCCGATAACTCTTTACAGAACATTGAACCTGTTGCTTACTTTATCAACTGTCATTTTTAAACCTGAAAACGAAATTAACTGGTAGATTAATTTGGTAGCAGGGAGTTGCGGCCTTTAATAGTAAAGGAAAAAGTACAGCACTTGTGTCCGTCACGATGTACTTTTTCTTAAAGTTTTTATAATGAATTTTTATGAACTGATCAATCATCGTACAAGTAATTAAAAAATTGTCCAGAACGAAATTTGGAGAAATATAAATGTGTTCCTTTAATAACTTCCGCGCACCCGTAGTTAAAATATTTACGCATTGAAAGCTTTTCATAAATTTTGGTGTTCCCTTATTAAATTATGTCGTAGGTCCACGCTGGCATGCTTTCTATTTTTCCTACTGAGGTATGCAGTTTGAGTTACCAATGGGCTTATAAGTACGATGCTTTATGCTGTGGATGCGCCTGAAAATTTAGAGTGGGTTCGACTGGTCCACGGCGCTAAAGAGAATTTAATACGACTTGCTCTATCTTGTCCGGAACTTCACTCCTGCTCGCTTGGTTCGCCAGTAGGCTGTGATCGACAGAATCAACGCCTATTAATACTGCCGTCTGAACCATTGAAATATGTGCATCGCTCGAAAACGCGTATTGTACGAGGATAGGATTAAGCTACACTGCTGTGGTGCGACAGCGATTAATTGTAATGATAGGGAGAGATTAGCCTCCGTTTCGACAATAAATGCGATCTCATATAAGATAAAGAAAAGAAAGGACATATAAAGTGGTGGAAATCAACTTTAGGACATAACATTTTCTTAAAGATTTCTAAAATATTGAATAGATTGTTGGCAGTAGACTGACCAACAAGCCCATTGCTTCTAGATCATTTAAATTTCCTTGAAATACATATTGTTGTAAGTGCATCAATAATAAATTACCAGCACTGACATTTGCCTTGGATTGTATATTACACGGCACTACCTATTTACAAAAATTTAAACTTTGGGATAAACTGGTTTATGACACTGGAAAAAAAATATAGATAGAGCTAGTTCCGAATTGCTAAACAAGCATATGAAGATGAAATTATAAAAATAAACCTGCGGACGCTAATACTTTCGACGGTGATATAGTAGTAGTACAAAATTTTACTAGCGCATCAAGGACCAATGTCTACATCTCGCCGAACTATTCCTGTGGTTTAACACAGGCTCGTGCGCCGCTAGGGCGCGAAGTGCGTCTCGTTTTAAATATTCAATTATTTTTATCTCGGCTTTTCTGCCTATAGGTCTCAGATTCCAAGTGGTCAGTGTGCAACTGACAAGAAAAAAGGAGCTAGTTGTGTATCTCTAACCCCCGGGCACAGCTGAACGCTTTCGCTCAGCTACGCCGTGCGGGGGAAGGAAATGAAAAACAATAAGTTAGAAGTCTAGTGAGAATAGGTCGACCACCTCGATCAGCGACCCACCTCCCGGAACAGAAGGGGAAGTATTGAGAGCGTACCTAACTTTACAAAACTAACCTCGTCAACAGAAACTGTGGTAAGCTACAACATCCCCTGCGGAGAAGGCACTAGGGACTTTGGGGGTTGTGAGGCCCGACTATATTGTGACGGGAAAAGGGCCTGCCAGAATATATGCCTGAGGGGTCGACGGCACAGCATCTTAGTAAAGTATCAAACCTGCATGCAAATACCGAAACTTTTTCTGAAAAGACAAATTTTAGATCTGCGCTTACTAAATATTATACCATGGGAAGGAACGCTCAACCTTGAGAACAGGAAAAAGAAGCATTCTTGCCTTAAACGAGTCTAGTTTTAATGTAGCATACTGCTTGCTAAGGAGGTAAGTAGATTTAGAGATGTGACGAATTGTTTTTCAAGATCCTGAAGAATATGGCAACTGAAAAGTTACAGGTCGTCCTCGCTAACAATCATTTACGTCGCAGATTGATAGCGAGGCTTCGAAAGGTCACAGAAATTCAAGAAGTCCCCAAATTTTGTTATGACTTGAAAATTGCACCAAGAAGAGTTCGGCAGGTATTACATGGTTCTCAGATTTTATTTACAGGAAAAGAAAGATGGCCCGAGCACTCACGAAGAAACGTGTGTAAAAGGTGCTAGACGGAAGGAGTGAAGGAAACGATAACTTGGGGTAATAAAAAATGGAGGAATATAAATTTTTCATTTAAAAAGAAGACTAAGTTGGGCGGTTAGGATGGCTACCAGTCATACTGGCATGATTTGAGAAAAGAGGAACAGATATTTCTGTAAGAGGCCATTTGGTGGTAAGTCACGATTTTAAGTGCATCTTCCTCCTATGGAAAGATCAAGGTAGTCGAAATGAAGGGCAGACAAAATGTTGTGAAGTATACTTAATTTTTAAAAAACAGTCTTCCACCATTACTTCAATGTGATGAACAAAATCAAGTCATTATTCAACAGGAGAATGCTGCAACACATACTCTTATCAACACAACTAAATAGATTTCTTCCAACAATATCAACGTTCTGGTTTGGCCAGCACAGTCCCCGGACCCGAATCCAATTGAAAATATGTGAGGCGCAGATATTCTCAATGCATGCTTATCAAAACGGAACAGTTTAATGATAAGACTTCATTGACATTGTTGGAATGCATAAAGAAATAATGGGACGAAATGGCCCTTGAAATCCTTGCGAATGTAATGATATCAGAGCAGGATCATGCTTTAAATTCTGCAAATTTATAGCAATGCTTGTAATTTATATTTATATATTTCTTCTTAGCGTCTTAAACTTATTGTCACCCCAAAAGTTTAAATTTTAGTAACTAGTGTCGTGCAATTTAAAAACTATTTGGAAATGTTAGTTAGTGCTTGTAAACTTAATATTGGAGCACCTAAGGTACAATAATTTATAGTTCATGTATGATCTAGAAGCAGTATTTTAAAAAATTGTTAAGAGATAGGAGAGTATCCTAAGTTTACATATATCCACCACTTTAGATTGTCAACAGAACGCGGAAGCTATGCACGAGGATGTTCCCCAAACAGAATCGACGCGATTAGGAATTCAGCAACTCGGGAAAAAAGAGGAAGAACTAAGGGAAGTAAAATCAACAGGAGTATGAAAAATTGCAGGAAAGCAAAGAGGGTTCAGAGGAAAAATGTCCCGAAGGCTTAGGTGACGCTAAGATATCCTACAGGGTCCTCCTGTGGGATCTGCTCCCGATAGCTATTAAAAAAATACCTCGTGTCATAAACATGTAAATAACACTGATTCCCCAGCCATCTAAGAGATTACATCAAAGAAAATGTTGTATTTGAACACGAGGTGCAGTACACCCCAGCATAAACATGAATCATACAAGTTGTACGAAACTGCAATCGCTTAAATCTAAAACCAAATGCACTGGCGCTTTACCTCCGAATACATGGAAACCGCTGCACCTGCAGAACACCTGCACTTACAGATGGTGGTAATTACTCATCGTCATACGGATAACCTGCGGCCCAAATACATCCTTGCTGTAATAGCACGTGACTACCTTCCGGCTTCTACGCTTAGTAGATTTCACCTACCTAATAAGAAATTTAATCGTGTAGGAAGTGGCACTTCACGTTAAAAAAAATCTTTACCGGAATCTGAAACCAGGTGCATGGTTCCCCACTACACTACGTATTTCTGCCTCACAAACACACTTGAGCTCGTACCGAAGGTTCGCTAGAAAATTGAATTATTTTAAGTATGTCGTATTTTGAAACCTATAGGGGTACACGACAAACCTTCATCTGCTATCAACATTTTTTTTTATTTCGCAGTGGAGGTTCTTTACTAAATACAACTATTCAGTGCTGGATTTTGAAACCAATAGGTTCTGTAAATGTACCAGTACCCTGATTTTTTTTTAAAGGTATTGCTATAAAAAAATAGATTACATAAAGCGTTACGGGCAATGAGAGCAACGAAAATTGCATAAATGTACGGATTTCGTAAAATATTGGGTTCTTCTTTTCATATACCGCAAATAGAAAATTCCCCTGAGTGATTGCTTTGGAAGATCTAACTTAAAAAAATCACAGCCCAAGACTGAAAACTACCGACAAGTTATAGCTAATCGAACTAGATTATCTTAATTACAGCATGAGACTCGGAGACGCCTCAGTAAAATACGACTCACGGTATAGACTAAAGTGTGGCTAGTCAAAATAAAAGCTACAATACAGCCAGATTCACACACTTATAGGCTGCAGTTCTCCGCACGTTGTACTCGTAACTCGAACGGTTTCGCTGTCCCTTTTACACCGCCGCCGCGGTGTGTAGGTCTCCATGCAAAAGCTCCGCCACAATATAAGCCGCTAGATCAGTGGGCGAAGATTTAAAAAGTATAATTACAATGAAGTTTTGGAGATATTTTCGAGCATGTAGTGAATTGAAACCTATAAGCTGTGCACCTTTCAGTTATTTATAATTACACAATGAAACATTTACGTCATGAGATAAGTAAAAGGAAAAAAGAATAAGAAAAAAGAAGTTGCTGTATAGTGTAGCACTCAGAGGAGGTGTTCAGTTCTTAAATGCTATTATATACTATTTACAGCTTTCGTTAAGTATTGCTATAGGACGGTTGCATTGAGTGCCTAATCCAGCGATGGTAGGAGCTGTAGCAAGACTGATACACCAATTGCATGCTGTGTTTGAATTAAAGAACGATGGAAGCTGTCGGGCACGAACAAAGTCACAACCAAAGAAAAACATTGGAAGCCTCGGCATTGAAATTAGGCCTCTGAGGCTTGATTCCAATCTTCAGCCAGGTGCCCTCGGGACAGGTTAAATCAAGTGCGCTTTGCTTATATCGCCCCTGACTACCCAATCGAATGTGTCAATTGTATGTGACCTATGCATCAAGGTATGAGTTAAGTTAGGTTAATTTACGTTAGGGTAGACCAGAGGCATGTTCGATTGGGCAACAAAATTAAGCCTAGTTCAAAACTTCAGAGAGATGCTCTGACTTTGTCACTTTGAATTGTGTTGCAGGTGTTCAAACCAATGCATTTGTTCGAACCATATTGAAGCTGGTAACTTGAGAGGGTGACGTATCACGTATGGTAGCCAAAAGAACGAGCTGCCTTAGCTTTGCGTGTGTCTAAGTGCGTTTTGTGTGAACCCAAACAGCGTAAAGCCGCAAAGTTTTTTGAATTCCTAATTCACTCCAAATTTAAAAAGATATCCAAAACTTGACTAGTGACAATTACTGTGCAAACAAAGTTGACGGGTAATAATTACCTCAGCCAAGAAGGTAATGCTTTTGTCGAGTTTAACTGTATGTCTGTCTATTTGTCTAGCACCAAGATAACTCAAAAAGTTATATACGGATCTCTACAAAATGCACAGGGAATGTTAGGCATGTATAGGAGA
This sequence comes from Parhyale hawaiensis, assembly GCA_001587735.2. Classification (NCBI taxonomy): domain Eukaryota; kingdom Metazoa; phylum Arthropoda; class Malacostraca; order Amphipoda; family Hyalidae; genus Parhyale; species Parhyale hawaiensis. The sequence goes on from LQNS02015106.1 coordinate 26,952, forward strand.
AAACGATAACGATGATTAACTTTTGGTTAAGTACCGTTACCGTCAACAATTTGTTTGTGTGTCTGCCTCTTTGTTCTTAGTACCATAACTTTAAAATCATAAACGAATTGTCATGGAATTTATTTGAGTTGTTGGATATATCACGACGAGTAAATTACCACACTTTTGTAATGATCTGTTCGACCGTTGATTAGTTTTAATGCCTTTGCGTTTGATTTGATGTTTGTTGGAAATATAACTCAATATCTTATTTACGAACTAATCCATGTATACGTTTTAGGAATTGTTTAAAAAAATATATAAAAAAAACACTCAACGATGATTGGTTCGTCCGTTGACGTGTTAGATAAATGATTGTAAATGATTGTCAGAACATAACTATAGAATTTACGGAAGGATCTTAAAAAGAAAAAATTACAGAAGCTGTTATTACTGTCAAAAGGCACAATTGACTACATTTTGGTGCTGATGAAGAGAAAATTATCGTTTCAGGACCAATTTGAAATTTTCGTAAGCATTGCGCTGCTTAGCGGAGGTATGCGCTCTCAAAGTGCTCTAGAGTTTAGTGAACTTTCCACTGAACACATGTGTTTACGATAGGTCAACAACACACTAGGAGAATTAGCCGAACAAAGTCGTTCTTTTGGCAATCGTGTGAACCCGCCTTTAGTTCTTTCTGTTTGAATTATTGCTGTCTAATATTTTTTACATCTATGCTAGTGCAAGTAAGAAGCAAATCTACATTATTATTATTTTCGTCGTCTTCAAAAGGCAGTACTGCAGGTGAACTGCAACATTCACCAATTATTTCAGCGAAGTAACTAAATGGAAAAAGCATTTGAAGTCGGAAATAATAATGTAAACGAGGGTATGAGATAAGGAATTTAGTTGTGTATAATTAGTCAATGTGTACGTAACGTAATAACTACGCGCAATAGCGTATGATACATATATCACGAGTCTAAAGTGAGACGGCAAGTACCCACATTTTGATTGTGATGGACATGCAATAAAGTAATCAGAACTCCCATTCATATCATTATATAAGAAATGGAGTGCAAGTAAAATGCCTACGACTAAGTTTGTCAGTGTGAAGTGATGAGTGGCTTGGCTCCTATGACGTCATAGCGTGCACGCGCACTGTCATCCCCGCTCCACCGATATTGCCAAATTTTGCATAGCTCAGGGCGTAGCATCTGTAGAGACCCGCGACATATAAATCAAACTGAAATATCTGCATAGCTGCACTTGTGGGCCGGAATGTGACTTGATGAGGCACTTGTGGAGTAAATGGGCGGCGAGGCAGGTGAGGCAGTATAGCTAGACCGACTTGGTTTCGTATCTTCGGAACACCTGGAACAGCTGCATCCTGAAATGCTGGATGAAAATGAGGGTGTGTGCAAGAGGAGACTTCAGTTTACCAGGAGATGAAAGTGAATATGTGATAGGAGAACCTCTATGCTAACACCTTTAATTGGTGACTGCCGTCTCGGTGGTGAAGTGACAGCGGCTCGGCATCGCACCAAAAGAGGCCCGGGTTCGATTCTTGGACACTACTAATCGGATTTATACTGCGTGAAGCACTAAGGCAAAGAGAGACGAGGAGAAGTATGGCGGTGAATTTCAAATTGACTCTCAACAGACTGCTTCTCCTGCTGTTCACGCTACCAGAATTTCAAAATTCTAAAATTAAGGCAACAGAAAACCTCGATAGGTGTATCCACAGTATGCGAGATAATAAATGATCATTATTATCATCCGCGAACGAAATGAGGGAGGTGATAATGTTTTCGTTGAAGATTTAAGTATATTTATATTTATTTGTATATTTGTCAGTCCACCCAAAACGTGGTAGAAAGAGTTGAGCAATGTTCGTATTTTTTTACAAAGTATCTGGTGGGTTCACCTAGATGTGACTCGTGCCAAAAACTAGAATTAGCTGGCCATAAAAAATGACGGCAGCGAATTTGGTTTTCTGTCCAAACTACAAAAAGACAGGAGTTGAGTCATGATAATAATTTTTTCAGACAGTCAGGTAAGTTGTCTGAGATGTGAAAAATGGCAAAAATTTGGAGTTAGCTGGCGATCATAAATGACGACGTTGAATTTGTAACTCCACCTAGAAAGAGGCAGACACAGTTGAGCAATGTTCATAATTTTTTGTACGGAGTCAGAGTAGTTGACTTAGACATGAACAATGCCAAAAACTAGAATTAGCTGAACATTTAAAAATGTCGGTGATGAATTTTGTAGTTTGTCGACCCAAAATCAGGCAGAAGGAGTTAAATCATAATATATATATTTTTTCAGGCAGTCAGATAGGTAGACTGAGATGTGGAAAATGCCACAATGCTCGAGCATGCGGGCCATAAAAAATGACGGCGTTGAATTTGCCCCCCTACTGCGGTTTGGTGTGGAGGGTAAGGTTCTGTCAGTCATTCGTGATTTTGTCTCTGAGCGAACGCAGAATCTGCCTGTTGACTGTTTTCTTGAGTGCCTCAGTCGCGGTGGAGTCTGGTGTCCCTCAGGGTAGTGTACTTGACCAGTTGTTATTCGTTCCGTATACTAGGGATATGCTCTCTTCCCTAGAGAACACGATAACAACTATGCTAACGAATCCACATAGAGAGCAGTGATAGCAGCCTCCAGCGTGAGTAATGTTATCCCCAGTCTCTAAATAGGGCTGTCGCGCATTACTGCACGGTGCTCTGCCTAGAGCATGAAGCTGAATGCCAGTAAGACTAAATTTATGATTGTCAGTCGGTCTTGGCCACTTTTACCAGAGCATCTACCTCGGAAAACGAAAGACACTTTGCACAAGGTGTCTAGCTTCTAGGAGATTCTCGGTGTTATCTTTGATGAGATGCTTACGTTTGAGCCGCAGATTAGGCGACTTGTGTCACGTACTGCCAGTAAGATTGGGCTCCCGCTTAAGGCAAATTCTGTGTTTGGTGACAAAGATGTAGTCCGTAAGCGCTTCTATGTTTTTTTTTTATTAGCTACCTGTGTTGGGGTCTTGTTCACCGGTCTGGACATCGGTTGCTGACTTGCGTCAGCTGACCAGCCAGCAAGCTGTGGGCTAGGAGAGATTTGGTGAATGTATCCCATAGGAGGTGGGTGGCCGGACTCAGTATGTTTGTTGTATAAGGTGCATAACAATGAGAGACATTGGTTGTATTCTTCTGTCTCTGCCCTCGAGGTCTTTGAGAGAATTACGCGTGCTGCAGTCAATGCGCACTTTTGCTATGGAGATTGTCAGTTGATGATCTTGTCAGTTCAGTCAGTGTTTCCTGCCCTGGTCAGTTTCCCTTTAGAATTCATTGGCGGCATCAGCTTTCGATCGTGTCAACCTGCAAATTCACTCAATTGTTCTTACTTTTCTACTTGTGAAACGGATCTATAGAAACAAACAAAAGGCTAACTTACATAACTTAACAAACAATCTTCGAGACAGTATCACGCGAGGTAGAGCTCGTGTGAGAGACGCTCGAGTAACTCTACAGAAAGCAGTAGATTCAGAGAAACTTAGCCTCGATAAAAAAAAAAACGTGCTGCATGCTGAAGTAGCGCGCCAGTGGAGCTAGGTTTGATGCCAAACCAGACACGCAAGCTCCTTGCCACTCAGGCAGCACTTACTCAGCAAGAATGGGTATGCACAGCTCCCGAGGGGGCATCTACCTTCCTCAAAGATGGGGAGGATAGGGGGAGCGGTAGTTGAACCTTCCACCAATGATGCCATAGTTCTTAAGGACGCGTGATCGACTGCAGCCGTACTCACCCCTCTGAGGCCAGTTAGTCTAAATGTGTAGCACAAGCGGTCAAGCTGATTTTATTTATACCTTTAAACTTGTTCACTTGTTGTGGTGTCCGTAAGGCGGACTGCCATGCGATTTAGCTAATACATCTACCAGGAAACTAGCTTTGTTTTGCTTATCCTTTATAGCTATATTCCTCTTGAAATACGAGTTGCGTTTGATTAGGTAACTCGTCAGGATGACTGTTGTCGTAGTCTGGCATGTGACCAGGTTAGCCATAATGGATTGAGTACGGCGTAGACAGCACTCCCACGTATTCCTAGGATCTCTCCGATAATGCCTTAACGGAACCACAACGACACTGGTCGCATACTCGGTCGATGCAGGGTCATCCATAGTATGGCGCGTCAGAAGGGATCCCCTCGGTAGCTCAACCAGTTAGCCGCTACGGCCAGCCACTACAGGCACGAACTGAACGGCTTGCAAGTGATACCGGGTCCGTCTGCAGAGGCATCACATAGCCCCGGCCAGTCAAAATAGGCTGATCCACAAAAGCCGGATGGCCCGCGAGAGTCATTAGGGACCGTCCACCCAAGAGAACCCTAACCATAGGGTTTTAACCGCCCAACGGGTCACGGATAGTCTAGTCTAATATAAGAATAACCGTATTATGTACATTTTATATGTGTAGTCCAACGCTCTGAAAGAATAACACGATCCATCTTTTCGTCGTAGATTGTGATCGCGGAACGATTTTGATCGACAAACACACGCGGCGAGCCTTCGCAGTTTGGGATTTTTGATCGCCAGCAGTGCTGGAAATCTTTTACCACGATCACGATCACAAAAAGTTTGCATATTATATTTCGTTCTGTAAATAGATGTATCTGTTTTAAATATATTATTTAGTAATTAAAGCATCATTTTTTATTTAAATTTGCCCGCATGGCAAATTTGCTTTTGTTTGATTCGAACTTCTGTACAGTGGGAAGCATTTGGCAACTATGTGGATGTTGCCAATTAGTAATAACTGTAGCATATTCCTCACGTTACGTCTGTACTGTACCTTCTTTTCTTCATTAGTAAAAGCTGCAATGGAGTAAGAGTTACGTTTTAATGGAAGAAACGGATGTACGCAGTGTGAATTGCAATAGAAATAAAAAATTTATAACTAAAAATGAGAAATTATTGTTCTATCGTCTGCATTTCTGCATTTGAGGGGATGTCAGTGAGACAATTTTTAACTAAACTTTTCGCCAGTATACATAAAGTTTTACCTGCCAATTAGCATCTACAACTAAAATATCTGACCGATAAAATAAGGGTGGAATATCTATTAATAGTAATGGAATTTTGAATTCGCGTATAGTGACCTTGAAGTTTTCGTGGCGTCTGTTTCTGATGCCGTTGGGACAACGAGGCGAATTGTTTATGATTTTGATTGTCGATTCTTGTGTTTGTGATCGATGAAAAGACGGATCGTGTAGACGCGGCTTTACACTTTGAAGTGAAGTACCCACGGTCGCACTGCTTTTCATAGTTCCATACTCCATAGTACTGTCAGCACTACAGCAGGTTCGTATACAAGAACTTTTAATGCTACACCGTCTAGGGTATTGTTTGAAATCCTTTCTGCTTTATATCAACTCAGAACGACGAAGCATATTTAAAATGTTGCAGAATATATAAACGTAGTATCTGTGCTACCCACAGTGTTATTTTTCTGGACTGTCCCTTTTATTAGGTTAGGTTATTATTATGTTGCGATGACAAATTATATGCTGTAAAACAAGTTCGACTTCCTTCAGTAATAGATGCGAAAAAAAGCTTTGAAACCTCATAACTTGTGTATTATTAATTTCTCAAACTAGCGGTTCTGATTTTTGGAAAGAGCATCAAAAACTATAAAAAAAATGTCTAGTTTTCAGAAACATCCGGAACCTTTCAGATTTCAAACAACATCCACCATCTAAATGGTCATTGACTCAAGTTAACGAATATATCTGAACTATGTTATTGCGCTCGTTAAGATGCCTGCTGCCTGCTGGGAATCCCGATTGCGTTTCTTTCTGCTCGCAAACGCTCTACAGATGCTTCCCAATGCACACCTTTACCAAAGACATAAACAACTTATATGAGATATTAGTAAGGGCGATAGGTCTTAGATCTTAGATCTTTTGCCGTTGGCCTGGCTTTCTTTTCAATCATCTTTGTCCTCGATATTTTCTACTCCTGAGGTTTAGTAGCCCGTTCCAGCTCTCCGTGTAAACAAGACAGGATTGTATCCTCACCACTTCCGGCTTACCGCTCCGTGCCCAATACAACTCAGCCTTCAGTCCATCCGAGCCTGCGGCTTTCTTATTTTTCAGATTCTTCAAAAGTCTCTCCAAGAGTGCTTGCTGAAAATACACTTTCCTCAATGGTTTAACTACCTCAGCCACTTCCATAATGCTATCTAGATGCTCCCGAAGGATCTCTGGGAAGATTTCCACATCCTAGAATTCAATGACTGCAACCTCCTGCATTTCCTATTGGTAGACAAGCTTGGTTCTCTCATTCCACACACCCTTAAATTTCCCACTCATGTTGCTGGTATATGGTGGTCCAATATTCTTCCATTTTTTCTGCTGCGCCGGCGTCAGCGTTAGCCCTTCGTTTTCTTCCTCAAAAAGTTGGATCATTTCGTTCGCGTCACTGCGTCACTAGTGGATACTGTTATTTTAAGTAATCAACTTAATATACATGAAAATCATAAATATATGATAAAAAATACTATGATACGGATGTTTTGCCACTCAATTAGTTACTTCACCGGGGAAATTGTTTTAGCCAAGTTTATCTTTGTACAATTGTCTGTCTCTAAGATATTCAGAAACTTATGGACGGATCTTCACAAAATATACACGGATCATTGTTAGGCATCTGACGAGTTACAGATGATTAACTATAGGTGCAGATCCGCTCAACCGTTTGTTTGCTTGCCTGTCTTGCTTAGTATCTTAACTCAAAAAGTTAGGGACGAATTTCTGTGAAATTTACATGAGTTGTTAGGTATATCACAAAGAGCAAATGACCAATTTTTGTGATTATCTTTCATGCTTGTTCGTTTGTCTCTGTTTGATTTATTGTTAGCGAAATGACTCAAGAAGTTAACCGTTAACAGAAATTGTTGGTAATGGTAAATAAATGATCAAACATCAGACTACGACGAGTGAAAAGGAACAATAAGAAAATGTAACGACAAACTTGACAATAGGTTTTTCTAAGTTAGTCCATTGAACAATGTGATACTGGCCTCAATCACTGAAATATTTTTGATAAATTTAACTATTAGCTATTTCCTTACTCGAGCCCAGACCATTTACATTATAGATGTATTAGGTATTTTAAGATGACTTATGCCTCGCTAAATAAGTACTAAACTCTTCTGAGAGAGGAAAAGGAAGGGCATATAGAATGTCAATAGAAAAACGGGGAACCCATGCACCAAAGTGTTCCCACACAGGATCACCGAGCATGGGAACAGCAAGTCGGGAAAGAAGAGGAAGAACAGAATAAAGCATGAGCAAGTAGGAGTATGAAAGTGGAAAGAAGCAAAGTGGGCACGAAAGACAGACGTCCCGAAGGCCTAACTAATAGCTAAGATAACCTACACAAATCCCCTGGGGGCGCTACTCCCCAAAACATAGGATGGGTGAACTCAACAAACCTAACCCTATGTCCTATGGCCCATCCTATGCTCCCGGAAGCACTAGTCTGAACCCTGGACATTCTCGGTGATGGTAAGTGATGGTGACGTGTACGCGCGGTGCGCGTGTACGTGTCTGGCTGCCGCTGTCTGCAGTGCAGTGACAATTTGACAGTCCACCTTGTGAGAGCTTGGTGTGAGGTTAGCGC
>LQNS02015106.1:87231-101196 GCA_001587735.2 Parhyale hawaiensis
CGTGTTGCAGGTCCTTGTGGAAGAATGTGCTGTTGTCAAGGAAGAAATGGATGGTGTGAAGGAGGAGAGCAGTCGGGGGTGTAGCAGTGTGCCCACAACTGATGGGGGTCATAGTGAGGGTGAGGCTGTATTGCATGAGGAAGAAGAGGACGAGGAGGAAGATGATGGGACGTCTCACTCCCATTCTGGTGGAAACACAGCATCGGGGGGAAATCTTATGCATGACCTTCTCGCTATGCCCGGTCCTTCAGGGACACAGCAGGTTTGTACAACTATAAACTTCTAGTCGAAGAAATGCTTATTCATGGAAGCTATGAATGATTATTTTTTACCCTAGGCCTATGCGGTTATTCACATCACCAGCCGATATGTGCTAGTTAGTGGTAACAACTCATTTTGGATAACTGAATATGGGAGAAGTAGTTTACTTTGTTGTTACTATGCTATGCGGCCTGGCTTTGAAGTTTTTCTTTCATTTAGAATATACGAGAATTGTTGACCCTTATAGCACAATGACACTGCCCGGTATGCTTCCTTGCTATTCCTGCTTCATTATGGACACAGCAAGTTCGTGCAGTTTGAAATTCCTTAGGAAGGTTGTCGATTAGGGAAGTTATAAATGCCTTTCTCTTCTGACCTGAAGTGTTTGTGACCCTGAAGTTTAGGCAATACCGTACGGTACCGTAGCTATATTCCTTTTAAAAAATGCATAGATGCAGATTCTATTAGATGATACTGAATTTCCATGGCTCTGTACCCTTTTTGTGGTTGATCTTGCTCAGACATATCTGCCGAACTAGGCTATTATTAGGAAACTTGGGTGACGGTGGAATTACATCAATAATTAGAAAGAGGGTTAGCTGGTTTAAACCAAATAAAAAACCTTGGTTTAAACCAATCCAAAAACATTTTTTGTTTATTTGGTTTTTATTTGATTTGCTTGGTTTTTATTTATAAATAGGTATTGCAAAATAAACAGTTTTACTTCTGAAAGTTCTTAAATTTATTTACACTACTCTAAGGGTGAGTTACTGTGTTTCTATTTAGGAACGCATTTGACTGTTAGCTAGCACAGTTAGGGTCAACTATTGCTAATATTTATTAAAAATCTATAAGCTATTGAATTTCGTATTATGTATTTCATTTTAGAGATGCCCGAATAGTTAAGACCTAACAAGCGATGGGCTTGAAATCATTTATAGTTGTAACAATGTAGGTAAAATTTTCATTCTGTATTTTTTATATGCTATGATGTGTCCTATGATTTCTGTAAAATTATTATTATTATTTCTAATTGTATTCTGCTATGAAAGCAGCTACTGAAAATTAGTAGTAGGTAGTAATTAAAGTTGCTACTAGATAGCTAGTGAGCTGATGAGAAGGATGTAGCCATATAACCATTTCATTTTCCTTAGTTCAATACTCCGCTTTTAATTAGTACTAATTAGTAGCTACCCATTTCTATAGAGATCTTTGTATTTTGAAGTGTTTCCAAGTTTTTTTAATGACTTAATAGCTATTTGACTTTCTTCAGTTCATTACTCTGTTTTTAATTAGCTAGTAGATAGGTAGCTAATATTGTCAAGTTGCATTTGTAATTTGAAGTGTTTTCAATTTTTTCAATGGATTTTACATTGCAATAATTATAAATCATAGCATCTCTGCAGTTTTGATACCTATTAATTGTAGCCATAGCTAAACAGGTCTTCTGCTAATTGATTTTTCTTAACCCCTTTTCATAAATCATTCTTCTACAATAGGAAGTTGAAATGAATTAAGGTCCTTTGAAACTTGTTATTAGCAATAGGATAAGCAAGCCCCCTCCAAGTCTGCCGCGTTAACGTGGCAACGGGGCCACGGTTTCCCGCTTCCTTCCTTAGTTTATTTTGCTGCTCCCCAGTTTTACTTATTTACTGTGTTTTACCTCTCTTCCTCTTCTCCTATTGACTGGGTCGACAGCACTTTCCTTCTTTAAAAAAAATTATTAATTTTCTGTGGCCCCAGCAGAGAGCGGACGACTGCCGCCCACGACCACCGACTCCCTAACCAGCACGTCCTGCGGACCTGGGGTTTGGTACCAGTAACATGGGCGGGCCCCGGTCCGCGGGGCTGCTCCCTCCCCGGCCATTGACACGCCGCCCCCTGGGGTGGAGTTACCTGACCCTAGGGTTGGTGGTGCCCTAGAGGCCAGGCACAGCCCCCGCCTTGCATGTTTAACGTGTGTCATAGGGCGGAGGGTACCGGGTGACATGGCCAAAAAAAAAAAAATTAAAAAGGCAAATAGTGAAAAAGCTGGGGTCGGCAGCCCAACGGCTGCTGACACCCAGTACGGTCTTGACGTGGAGGAGGTGGGAGGGTCGACGTTGGCTACGGGTGGCTTGCAGCTGAGTCATCCGGAGCCTGGGCCGGGCCGACCATAAATGACGCGCCTTCGGGTGCTGAAGGTACCTCCGACTCTGCGTCGCCTGATGGGAATCGGCCACCCATCACCCATAACTCGACTAGCGGGCTGGCTACGTCGAGTCCTATTGACGATCAAGCCCAGACCCTGATGCACACTAGCTCAACAACAAAAGCCCTTAGCGGCGGCGTCGAGAAATTGACAACCTCGAGACCCCGCGACAGACCGACTGCGGGAGCTCTTTCAGCGACACTGACTGCACCTCACAATGACCCTGCCTTTCGGCACTATACCTTGTAGCCCTATGAGCCCCCTGGAAACTTCAACAAGCTACCATCTAAACCTAAGCCACTCAACCTACGCCATTTGCTCCAACTGGAGAAAGGCAAGAAAAAACCTCCTCACCCAGCTTACTGTATAATCACTTTCCCTGGCTCTGACCTCAACGATGACGTGGATATCGTCGCTGTTGATAACGACCAGCGAAAGATAATAGGATCACTTAAAAAACATACAAAAACTGTCAAAGAACACTCTACTTATCGAAATTACTGAACAACGACAAGCACAACTCTTAGACTCACTAACCCACCTTGAAAAGAATGTAGTCACTACCCAGCTACATCCGACCCTGAACTCTGTTAAGGGAACTGTCTTCAGCCGAGCTATGACGAACACACCCGATGAACAACTACATGTATTGGGAATCCTCCAAGACCAAGGAGTACAGAAGCTTGAACGTATGAAGGTAAAACAAAATAATAAACTTGTACCTACAAGTCGATACATTCTAACCTTCAACTGAACGACCCTGCCATCTATCATTCAACTGAATTCTTTGGCATGCAGAATATGTTGAACCATACATCCCAAACCCAATGAGTTGCACAAAGTGCCAAAAACTTGGCCACACCAAGACACGATGTCGACAAGAGGCAACCACTTGTGTCCGATGTGGCTCAACCGAACACGAGCAAGAGATCTGCACCCCCCCCCCCCCTAGTGTGCGTCAATTGCGGTGACTCACACGCGTCAAACAATCCGTCCTGCCCCAATTACATTTACCGTCGAGAGATCCTTGCCACAATGGTCAAAGACCATATACCATTAACTAGCGAAAGAAATTGTCACAGACTGGTATAGAGAACAAGGCAAGAGCTATAGCTTTGCAACTCAACGGAACAGAGCAACATCAGAAAATACCAGACAACCAACGACAACTGGAAACCAAGCCAAACTTACAATCCCTAAAACTGATACAACAATGGCAACAACGAGCTCAGGCCCCCAAATCAAGTCTATACCTAGTATCACGACCACAAAGAAGCCTACACAGCAAACTGCACGACCTACACAAGACAAAGCCAGAACCTTAAAAAAGACAACAAAAAACCACCTCAGTATATAAAATCCACTACTACAACCCCTAAACTTTCCAAAGTCACCCACATACATGACCCCACGACATCAAAAGCACCTCCTACCACAACCAACACAAAATCAACATCACAGCCACAATCAGTGTCAACCCCACAATATACCTTTAAGAAAATAACCGGAGAAGATATACCCCCGACACCTCCTGAGACACTACGGGAGAACCCTACAGTCGAAGGCTATTACCTTACAACTGGCACCGCACCAGCCAAAGCTGCTGGAAAAGCTGCGAAGTCGATCCATGTCTCTACCGCGCGGACGTGTCTCTGACCCCACGGATGCAGAGATGAAAAGTGCTGCAAACCGAGTGGAGAAACGAGGACGAGAACCATCCCCACAAGCGAATGAGACTAACACTACAAAGTGTGCATCACAGAGCACCAAACCAGAAGATAAACCCTGCTATGGTCACATCCCAGTGATCCATGGCAATAAATACGACAAACCAAACTCCTGATAGAACGTACTAGTTAACCTCTACGAAAAACATATGTTCTCGATTTTACAATGGAATATTTGATCGTACAAATCAAACTTTTCTGACCTAAAACTATTGCTTTCCAATCTGAACCCTATGTGCGTCTGCTTGCAGAAAACCCTGCTTCACACAATCATTCTACCCCTTCTTTTACCCCCTCTCTTTATTCTCTTATACAATCCCGCCCAGTGCGGGATGACGGTACGGAGAGAGGCTCAGCCATTCTAATACACAAACGTATCCACTATAACCTAGTACCCATCCGTACAACTCTCCAGGCAGTAGCCATCAAGCTGTACACCCCCTCAAAAGCATATACTGTCTGCTCTCTGTGTGTTTCTCACACTGACGAGTCAGACCGAGCCATCAAAGCTCTGTTCGACCAATTACAGTCACTTTTTCTAGTACAGTATTAGGTGACATGAACGCACACCACCCCATGTGGGGCAGTGAACAAACCAATCGACGAAGAGTAATATTTTCAAATCTACTGTTTACGCATGATGTGTCACTCCTAATCGATCACTCCCCTACTCATTTCCAGGTCCAGACAGGAACCTATTCTACCATAGACCTGTCTCTGTGCTCCTCGGACTGTCTTTTGGACTTCACCTTCCAGGTCCAAAAGGACTTACATGGTAGTGATCACTACCCAATAACCATCAGGAGCATCTCTACTCCAACAACCACTAGGACCTGGCGCTTTCACCTATCGCGAGCTGACTGCCCCTTTTTCGAAACCTAACAAAGACTAACTCCCTTTACGCTGACACCGATACAGTCAACGACATCTGTACAAATTTGAACAAGCCCTCTTAACGGCCGCAAAAGCGTCCGTCCCCATTACCAATGGACTTTTCCGAAAACCACCCGTACCGTGGTGGAACCGCGACTGTGAGACAGCCTTAAGAGTTCGATGTCGCGCCCAACTCATCCTTAGGAGGCGTTATACTATAGAGAACAAAATAGCTTTTTTTCAGAACCAGAGCGCAGTGTAAATACATTTTCAACAACGCGCGAAAACTATCCTGGCAAAACTATATTTCCTCCATAAATAGCCGCACCCCTCTTAGTAAGATCTGGAAGAGAGTCTCAAAAATCGCTGGAAAATTTACCCCATCTCCTATCCCTCACGACAAACCAATAGACACCCCGTTGCAGATACTTCACTCGTCTGCAACACTCTTGCTCAGTCATTCGCTGCTGCAGGAGATCCCAACAATCAAAGCATACAATTTCAAACATATAAAACAACCCAAGAACGAATCAACTTTAACTTCACTACCAATGCTGCGAATCTTTGACGATGAATGAATTTCTGTTGGCTGTGAGGACTTGCAAAGACTGCAGCCCGGGCCCAGACTGCATTTCTAACTCGATGGTAAAAAGTGCAGACCCCTCCCTGTATCCATATATCGTCCAACTATACAACGTCATCTTCCTGCAAGATTGTTACCCACAGCGTTGGCGTCTGTCAATAGTTGTCCCGATCTTGAAAACTGGAAAAGATCCCACTGACACCACTTCTTATCGCACTATCTCTTTAACATCTTGTCTATGCAAATTCTTAGAAAAGATACTGAATATACGACTGATGTGGTTCCTAGAAAGTAATAACCTCATATACCCGAAACAATCGGGTTTCAGACGCAACCGAACCACCACAGACAACCTGGTACAACTAGAGATAGCCTTGCGCAATGGGCTGATACTGAGGCAGCACACTGGTGTTGTCTTCTCTGACCTGTCGAAGGCGTATGACACAGCTTGGCCTTATGGAGTCTTCCGTAATTTTCATCATTATGGACTCAAAGGACACCTGGCCTATTTCATCCCCAATTTTATAACAAACAGGTCTATCCGAGTACGAATCGGCAACATTCTCTCTAAGAATGTCCCCGACCAGGAGGCCTCCCTCAAGAGAGTGTTATATCCTGCATGTTTTCTGGTCTCCATAAACCATATAGCCGACAACTTGCCAAACACTATTAACTCATCACTGTGCGTCGACGATTTTGCCATTTTTACATCAGGAGCCAACTCTAGAGCAGTCGAACGACAGCTACAACTTGCCTTACTCCCTATCGAACTGGTGTCGAACAACGGGTTTCAACTTCAATATCGACAAGACTGTCAGCTCTCATGCTTGTAGGAAACATAAATGTCCCAAATTATTACCGAACTTAACACTAAATCACCAGCCACTACGCTGTGTCACAACTTATAAATACCTGGGACTCCTTTTTGGCAATTCAATGACGTGGCAGGAACACATCCTTGACCTCAAGAAGCTTTGTATGAAGACACTTGACCTCTTGAAAAATATAACATCCAGACATTGGGGAGCTGATCGCATCTCCATCCTGCGACTTTACATTATGTCAGTAAAACCAAAACTCGACTATGGAAGTGAGGCCTATTCATCTGCCTGTACCTCCCTCTTGGAGGCACTGGATCCCATACAGAACTCTGCAATTCGGATCGCGACCGGTCTGTATCGCACATCTCCTAAGAAGAGTCTCCTAGCAGAATCTGGATTACTCCCTCTAGATCTAGAACAACAACGCACATATAAATGCCTCAGTTACTATTCTCGCATACGTGCGAACACCTCACATCCAATGCATAGCGCGGTGGAAAATGAGAGACTTGTCAACCCTCATCGGCACAAGAGCCTTCGTATCAAATACAATATTACAGAGGACATTGTCCTCCCCGAGCAGCCTTCTGCAGTCGCACCATGGAAGTGCCCTGTAGTTCAGACTTGTCACGACTTAGCTACCTTGAGAAAGAAGGATTACACAACCTATCAACTGATGTCCCTTTACCTGGACCATGCACGGACGCACCAATATCTGGCAAGCATCCACACTGACGGTTCTGAGAGTAGAGAAGGAGTCGCATACTCTTTTACTCATGGCCCTTATAATTACTCTCGTCATATTTCTAGCCTCTCGTCTTCCTATACCTCAGAACTATATGCAATCTACGATACTTTGAATTACGCTGAAGCCTTGCCCCACACATTACCTGTCATCGTTACAGACTCGAAGAGCTCAATTGAAGCCATAACTCACTATAATCCGATACATGCATTGATATCAATGATACAATGCCGTATCGCAAACGGCACTAAAACCTTTACCTTGTGCTGGGTACCCCGCCATGTCGGAATAACTGGCAACGAACGTGCCGACCAAGCAGCTAAGTCTGCCCTCCATGATGAACTTCGCCCACTACCGCGAACAGACTACAAATGGTACTATAAGAAATTAGTACGAACGGAGTGGCAACTCCGGTGGCGCTCCCTTACTGGAAACAAACTAAGAGAAATCAAAGAATATTCTGGACCTTTTCCATATTCCTGTTGCCAGAATAGACAGTGGGAAATCATACTAGCACGACTCCGTGTCGGCCATACTCAGTTGACTCACTCTTATAAGCCAGAACGCAGTGCCTCACCTTACTGTAACAATTGCGTTGTATCTTGTACCCCCCCCCCTCTCAGTCAAGCATATATTGCTTGAATGCCCGGACCATGACGCCCTAAGGCTCTCAGTGTTGGGCTCCCAACCTGATGTACTCTCTGATATCTTGTGTGGAGCAATTACAAACTATCAAGGACCACTTCAACGTTTCTTATACGCCCTCTACCTATTAGATTCGCTCTAACTTAACTAAACCTATCTAACACTAAAAATTTTAACAACCTAATTAGAACCCTCTTACGAAACTCGCCTACTATCACTCCTTGTAATATCGCTGTTATATAGTCTTCGTATCTGATATGGCGGGAAAATTTGATTATAATAACAATAGGATGAGCAAGAGTAATAAATTGTCGAGTGAACATGATTGATAGGCCTATTAAGAAAAATTAAAGTGCCTTATTAATGAACTAGTATCTGCATGTTTCGACCTTGAAGGCCATTATCAGTAATACCAAATGCTGTCTGTACTAGTAAGAGGATTACTGCATAAATTTTTGGTACTGAGTGGTGGTAGATCCTTAATCTGCTTATCTTCCTAAATTGGTTTGGTAGTACTGTATGTGGAAATTCTCTTATGCAGAGAAAGAATGGAGATAAGAACTGGGTTAATTGTTATTTTTGACTCAGTCCATTGTAAAAGAATAAGGTAAAGCCTAATATAAGGTCAATGCTAAAACTCCTTTTATTGAGTGCTGGTTCCTATGAGTAGAAGTCACCAAAACTTTGCTGGTCGTCCCATCAGGAAACCCTAGTGACGTGGGACAGCTCCACCAGCTACACTTTGGAGGGCTTCATTTCTGAGGACGTTCGGCAGCAACANNNTTTTATTGAGTGCTGGTTCCTATGAGTAGAAGTCACCAAAACTTTGCTGGTCGTCCCATCAGGAAACCCTAGTGACGTGGGACAGCTCCACCAGCTACACTTTGGAGGGCTTCATTTCTGAGGACGTTCGGCAGCAACAGCAACATCAACACACCGCCACTTTAGTGAGATGCTTATTATTTCTCGTTCTACATTTTCTAATAGTAAGCTTTAACTTTAATCTTCTCTACTGGCTTGCAAACATACGTGGTAGCTATACATATAGCTATTTATCACCCACAAGCGAAGTGAGAGAGATGACTATGTTTTCGTTGAAGATTCAAGTATATAGGTATATTTCTATATGTACTCTCTCTATATATGTATATACTTATGTCTGTTCATAGGTGGTCAAAGGAATTGAGCAATGTTCATAATTTTTGCAGGATGTCTGCTGGGCTGTCCTTGATATGACCCATGCCAAAAAAACTAAGATTAGCTGGCCATCAAAAATGACAGCAATGAAATTTGCTCCCACCGCGGGTAATGGTCTTCTAGGCGTTCTAGTTAGTCTTATAACTATCTGCAGGTAGACAGTCTGCCAAAATGCACTATTTATGATTTCATCTTTTTTTTTTGCAAATAGACGAAACGTTCCAATACTGACAGAGGTACTCTGTCGGTACGACCCACTAAAATAATATTGATTTTTATACAATACCATCATGAAAAGAAAATAGTGAGAGATTCATATTCTGGAAAAATAGTGATGCATAACAGCATAAATGAGGTAGCCTTAAAAGTTGCCCAGCCAGCTTGTTGCTCAGCCCCCTGTGAATTAATGTCAGCGGCCAATACGTCGATACAAGAGAGAACAAATGATGGGACTAGTCCACCTTTATGGAGTACCATTCCTTCAGAAATGACGTTTAACGGGCCCAGTAAAGGGTTAAGTTGCCGTCCAGAGACAATAAACTGCACTTGTTAATCATACCGCAGTGCAGCAACCTCCATTTTCCTTCTGTTCTTGTACAGTGTTTTCTTGCGTGCAGGCCAGCAGCACCAGCGGTGGGTCTACAGTTGATGGTATCGTCACCAGCAGTGGTGGAAGTACCAGCGCCAATACCAACACTGCTGGTGGAGGATCAGGCACAGTAACCGTAATGGGCTGCCCATACTGTCAGCGAGCCTTCATGTATCGTTCTGACTTAAGTCGACACGTTCGCACTCACACCGGTGAACGTCCGTACACCTGCCCCCATTGTCCATATCGAGCTTCTCAAAAGTCCCACCTCCTCGAACACGTCAAGCGAAGACATCGACCGTCAGTCACAGCTGGCAACACGTCTTCCACCACAGCTACAGTCTCCGTCACCAGTAACTCCGCTACAACCGCCGTGTCAGCTTCCCCGTCAACATCCTCTCTTGCTGTCGCTGCAGGGTCCATAGTAGTGCCCGGAGCAGGCACACTTGTTGTACCTGGTTCCTCACTGCTATTTACTACAGCCAGTACGGCCAGCAGTAGCGCTAGTAACAGTCAAACTGGTAGCAGTAGTGGCAGTAACGGAGCACACTACAGCACCCCAGCGCACCCCACCATACTGCACACTCCATCTCACAGCGCAGCGTCGGTAGTATCTGTCTCCTCTGCCGCTCCAGCACACCAGAACTTGCCTCACGGTGTTGCCATAAGCCAGGCACAGCTGTACAGTCCCCACTCCGTACTCCACACCTCGCAGCAGGGGCTGCTGGACAACAATATTCATGTGCCCGTGACGGCACACAATAACGTCATGCAACTGCACCATATCACTGCGTCAGGCGCATCAGCGGGACCTCATGTCACCGTCAGCTGCAGCACAAGTAACGCCCATCACACCCACGACCTGAGCACGCTTCACACTCCTTGCTATTCCGCTCATCACACTAGCCTTCCCTCTCACTCCACTTCATAAACGTAATATTTCTCTTACTTTTAAGATCTTCTCCCTTTGTTATTCTTCCATTTAAATTTGGAATTGTGTGCGTGTGTCTTGAGTCGTTACTTTTGCTGTAGGTAAGTTCCAGTTTGATATTGTTACTGTCGAGCGGTGCCGTGAGTTTGTTTTTGCTGAGAGTTACTTCGATGTCTAGATTTTTTATATTACACAGCCCATGTTTGATTAAGTTTATCTATACTTCCAGGCAATTGTTTCTCCTGTGGCTTTCCCACTGCCGTTGAAAAACACCCAACACTATGTTATTCTAGATATACATTCCTTACCCATAGCTGTATTCCTTATGTCCTAGGTTTTTTTCGTGAAGTTTGCTTCGTTTAGTTCCTAGTTTTGTTTGTTGTAAATTGGAGCTCATGTAAATAACGTTTATTATAACAGATTTAATGTGAATTTTGTTTATTATAGTACGTTACGAGTTGTATTAACCGATTGAGTGGGGCAGGATCAATTTGCTCATGGCTGTTGAGGTAGCTTTATTTGCGAAGTACTATTTTGTCACATTCGTCAGTCGTGAGCGTTGCATTCGCGCTGCTTTTATCGAGTTTCGGATTGAGCATTCAAAAATGCCACTTGCAACTACTAAAAACTCACTGTTGCTCTGCAGGTTCGAGCTTTCATCCGCCTCATGTGAAAGGAATGTTTTGCGATTCGTGCTGGAAACGCTGTTTATCGTTTACGACGTTTCGGACTACTTAAAATTATATAGCTAACTGGCCAAAGGCGATAAACAGTACCGTTCCTAGGAAGAAGACGAGGCCCAGACTTTGGTCCTCTCCTAGCCGTTGCCGTTAAGTCAGAATAGAAAATCAAGTAAAAAAATTATACGAAGACTAATCTCAAATACTAAATATAATGTCGACTAATCATAAAATTTAACGTTTCGGGAAAGAGCATGCCATAATCAGAAGAAAATTAAATTTAAAACCACCTATGAATAAAAATTTTTTTTTCCTTTAATACTAATGTAGTGAGGGGAGCATAGATGTTGTCGGGAGAGAATCTAAAAGGCGAATGAGCCTAGGTAGGTGGAGGAGCCAATACAATCGAGCTCTCAACATTGGAGTCCCTTTACATCCACAGAACAAGACCCAGCCTCAACATTATAACCTCGGCTATTCCGCTTCACACAGTCCACAATTAGTCCCACACCCGCTGACTGTACAGGAGTTCACATCCACCCTCCACCTACCTTGGTTCATTCGCCTTTTATATTCCCTCCCAGCCCTCAACCCTATTGCGATGACTGTCTGGTGCCGCTGACAGTACGCCATCTGCTTGCAGAATGCCCCAGCTATTCGGAAATCCGAAGGAGATACTTCCCACACCCCCGGGGACGGGACATAGATGCTATGATGGTAGAAGTACTTTCCGAACCCCTTCATGGGAATTTTGATGTGGGAAGGATAAAAAGATACTTGGAGCGATGTGAAATCTACGAAAAACTGTAAATTCGGAGGTTTATTGAGATGGACGGGAGAGTAACGCGGTCGTTACGCGACCATTTATTAGTAACAGAGATGTGAAATTGACAGGGCCTATGACCCCAGATGGACCTTAGATTTATGATTGATGAGGAAGTACATGTTCTCAGTACTATGCTGGGCCAGTGACAGAGTACAAAAACCGAGAATATCCCGATTTTGAGTTTCGGCGCGAGGCGGGCGTGATGCCTGCGGCGCTAGTAACCCAACCCACTATAATAATAATAATAATAGATTCCCTGCCGACACCATCTATGCTCCCCTCACTACATTAGTATTGAAGGAAAAAAATTTATTCGTAGGTGTAGATTCATATTTGATTTTCTTCTGATGATGGGATGCTTTCTCCCAAAACGTTAAATTTATAATTAGTCGACATTGTATTTAGTATTTAAGAAACAAATATTTAAAAGAAAACCGCAGCCAAAAAGGTCCCTGTGGAAATGTGATCTAGCTGATTGGTGAGGGTTCTCGCACGTGAAATTTGAGGGAGCAACAAAAATAAAGAACATTGCATCTCAGATACAGTTAGGCGTTAGGATTTTTATTATAATTAAGCTACAGCGCTCGCGGTATAAAAAATTATAGGAATTTGTGATGACCCTTCTTCATTTATCATACTTTAGTTACAACAGCCAACTGAAATCATAGAAGTACTCTCTGTTTCAATGCCTTTCCTTTATATGATCTGCCAAAAAATCAATTTATAATAGCACGCAGTAAAGCATCACCGAATATATGCTATAAACCTGCTTGCTCCTCCTTTAGTTTGTACCACCGTGACGCTTTCATTAGTATTAGGGAAAATGCAGGGAATCCTTGATACGACCTGGGAAGTGATCGATAGGAGAAGTTCAAATTGAAAATGCTACTACTCTCATTTCTCGGATAAAAGATTCACTGCCGGACTTGGAACATTTTTCATATTTCCATGCATTGTACGGGTTGAAAGACGTCATAATTGAGGTAAAACGCTTTTCTGTTGAATTTCCACAGGTTCCTTCAGTATTAGATGGGGGAAAATCAGGGTACACTAGATACAATCTTTGGAGGAACAATGCAAATGAAATTTTTATTATATAAGCTGCTAGTGTAGGCAAGGAATAGATAAAAGATGTGCTGTTTGTCTTAGAATATATTTTTCCATTTCATATACCTGATACCGGTCTGAGATATTACTGAAGAACATTGCTTTTGTTCTGTAAAATTTTCACAGATTCTAGCTAGTTCAAATAAATTCCTCGCCGCGTATCCTAACAATAACATGATACATCTCCAGCACATCGAAATTTTTACCTTTCATGGAAAACTGTTTTGTCAACGACAGAAAGCAAGTTGGAAAAATATTTGTGCGCCACCGCACCGTCAAAAATCGCTTCTGTGCTTCGCTGATCACCCACTCAATTCATACGTTGTGACCTGAGAAAAAATATAGATTCAATGTATGGAGAAAGTAATACGAAAATAACCCTTCATAGCACCGCTAAGGTAAGCTGTATACAGTGCCTAGACACAAGTATTTGCACAACTCTCTTTGTTATGTATTTAAAAAAATTTAGGGACTGCTTTAGATTAATTAATACAGGAAGTTTATATAACATATATATAATAGAATATTTAAACAGAAGTCAAATGTGCACTTATAACAAGAAAATTTAACACAAGCGAAAGTAATGAGGGACAAAAGTATTTCAACAAAAAAAAAATTATGACATTAGTACTTGGAGGCGTGACGTTTATTGGCAAGAACAGCATAGAGACGATTTTTATAGCTGGAAATTAACTTTTCACATTCACTTGATGGTATTTTTTCCATTCTTCCATGCAGATAACCTTTAATTCAGTAAGGTTTTTGGGACACCGTTTGTGGACACCAGAT
>LQNS02015106.1:125002-155355 GCA_001587735.2 Parhyale hawaiensis
AAATGGGACGTGGAAAAGCTCTAACTAACGAGGAGAAAGAAATTATCAAAGAAATTGCTAAAGGCAGGTCTCCTGATGTTATTGCTGGATAAATGGGACGCCATATTGACACAGCAACAAGATTCTTGGAGGACCCTTTACCACGGAAAAAACGCTCAGATGCTGGGCATTCAAGAACTGCCACCGATAGAGACATGAGAAATGTGGTTTGTCCGCTACGTAAAAGACCCGGGCAAACAAGTGAATCAATTTTTACCGCTGCTGGGCTTCGTGAAGGGCCTAAAACCACAATAAATGACATCCTTTGCTCCACTGCTTCTTTCAAATCCCCACTGAAATTGCCTCCTCTGACCCCAAGACATAAAATTTAAGGAAGGAATGGCCAGAGAAATACATCAAGGTCAACATGAATCATGTTCTTTTCACCGACGCAAACCGAGCAACCCTTGATGGACCTGATGGGTGGAGTAAGGGTTGGGTGCTACCTGGAGGTGAGTGTCATCAATGCGTAATACGTCAATAACAGGGAGGTGGTGTTATGATGTGGGCTGGTATTATAGAAGGTAGGGACCGACTGGGGCCTTTTTCAGCCCCCCAGCCCCGGTTTATCGAAAATTGCTGACCCTGGCCTCAGTTTTTCGATACCTCCCAGGGAACCGGCTTTTCAATCTGTGAAAACCGGGGGTTTGGCCGGGGCCTGTTTGGGGGGAGGGAAAACATTAACAAGCAATAAAACAAAGTTTGCTGGGGGAAGCTAATTTTTTGTTTGTGTAAGCTGATTCATTATGATTGATCAATATTATATCAATATGCTGTCTTAAACTATTGCCAGTGCAAGAAACCCCTGGCCCTGGCTATTTGGTTTTGGCCGCCCCTATGCCCTCAGAGGTATATTCTAGCGAGCCCTTTCCCTGCCGCAATATGTTTGGGCCAACGCTAGCATTACGTTCTCAACATCTGGACATGTGGTATCCATGACAGTCTTCTGTCTATTATCATTCGGAAGGATTTCACCTCTTAGCATAGTTTATCCGTTGTCTATACATTCTAAGATCAGATGATATTACTAGTCTGGCTCGCCTGTTTTTTTTTTTTGTGGAGGGCAGAGGTTTTGGTAGCAGAGAAGGCGAAGCCATGGTCGGTCGCCCAGTTACAAACGCGGTCAATGGCTCGCTTTAGTCGTCGATGTAGAATTTCGAGATGTCTCTAGGAAGAATATAGCATCGAGTGATCTACGTATAGTGACCCGTGCACTCATTGGGGAAGGTCTGCTATGCTGTCGTTTATTGCTAGTAGGAAAAGGGTACAGCTAATGACACACCCCTGCAGAACACCTCCATTCTGCGTCACTTCAGCGGAGGCCTGTCCCACTCTCACCCTGAAACGTCGCTCGCTCAGGAATTGCTGCAAGTAATAGGCCATGTTACCTCTTATGCCCATTTGTGCAGTTACAGGAGTACTCCGTGTCGGCAGGTGTCTGCCGGTGTGTCTCAGTCTGCCCTTTAGGTGTCTTGTTCTTTATGATGTAATTTTGCACACGCACAATGGCATTGGTGGTGCTACGGGACTGTCGAAAAAATGTGCTGCACGTTGCAGAGGAGGTTGTTGGCTTCTAGATACTGCATCAGGCGGGTGTTCACGAATTTTTCATGCTTTTTCCAGGGCAGGTGGTCACCGCAATGGGACGGTAGCTATTGTATATTGCAAGGAGTGCTCGAACCGTAGAATGATGCAAGCGTTTCAACATCTTGTAGTGAATACCATCAGGGCCGGGACTTGTGTTTTGCACTGTGTGAGGGCACTACAAACTTCCAGCGCAGTAATTGGATCGTTGTAAGGCACCTCGTCGTCTTCGCGACGGGCCTCAAAGTCTGGGGGCCGTCGTTCCAGCATTCTCTTCCTCGCCTGAAATATGCTCCGACGAGCTGACCTCGCTGAAATGTCGAGCCAAGCCGCCAGCGACCTGGACGGGTTCCACAATCACCACGCCATTCTCTACACAAAGAGGGCCGTGGCGTGGTTTACCGGTCATCTTTATAACGCGTTGGCAGACCTTGAAGACGTAAGAACTAAAGGCATAGTTGAGTGTATTCGTATATTTTCCCTGTGTCTGACCATTTCCTCATTTGACTAGGTCCCATAACTAGTGTAATAATGTTGTTTACTATGTACACTACGCAGGTACTTGCACGTGTATTCGTGAACCTAATGTGTTCTTAATAAATATTCCTATTATTTCATTCAAATATTTCTATTTATAACCACCACTTGGCAGTACATATTCTGGTCGTTCATAAGCTGTTGGCAAGGCCCATCAGCACTAGGCTGTGGTACCTCGCCGCAAAGTCTTTTCTACCAGTGGGAATACAATAGGTTTAAAAGAAATGAAACCTTGAAGTAAAGCAAGACAGCCCCCCCCCCCCTATCCCCCAGTGCTGCAGTTCCCTATCAAGATGTGTGTAAATCTTTGATGGACCAGAGAGTGTCTGTTGACACGAGGTCTATGGATTATGAGTTGCACAAGTGTAGAGAAAGAATTGAAGAATAAATTGCCAAGTATCGAACTGATAGCTATATGATGGCTCTAAAACAATAGAGGCATAAGCGATAGGGTTTTCAAATGTAGTTTATTCGCACCATCGGATAGTACAGATTGATTTCTACTCAGATTTACGCCTTTCTGGCTTCACAGAACGACAGGTCTCAATCTGTACTATCTGACGGTGCGAAAAAACTACTTTTGAAAAACCTGTCGCTTATGCCCTTATTGTTCTAGGGCCCTCATATATCGATATTTGGAATTTGTGCTGCTGTAGCTGTTGAGAAAACTAAGGGTCTCCAAAATCTGCCCTTCCCATGCACAAGCTACCATGATCCATTCCGCAAATAAAGCAATACAGTACTCAAATCAAAAATATCAGAAAATGTGAAAGAGGTAAACTTTGCGTGAAAATACTTTTGTTGCTCAAAGCCCGAAACTTAAAATGAATATATCTTTGAAGAGCTAGGCTTGGCCTTTGATAAAGGTATTGCAACCACGGCCGTGCAAGCCTTTCTGGGCAAGCTTTACCGCCTGTCACCCTGTGGGTGCCATTAGGTCGAAGAGATTCGAGTTAAGACCTGTACCTGTGTTCGTTTTCGAAGGAAAAATTTGAAATTACTAAAAAAAGAAAAAAATTGAAGCTGGTGGCCCTTCGGCATAGCTGAAAAACCGAAATATACCATTATTATAACAATTGAAATTATTATTTTTATTATTATATTGGTATTTTCCCGCTATTTCTGAAACTTAGACAATAGCGATCTAAGATGATATACTCGGCTTACAGCCGGAACCACAACGTTGTGCTCAGGTGGCAAGAGATGAAAGACGAAAAAAGAAGAAGACAGAAGAAAGAAGCGCCATTCGGACGGTCCCTTCTGTGGCCTTCCGCATGGGCGAGGTAAGAGCCCCACAGAAAAAGTCAGTCACCTCGATCGCCGGGTCACCTCGATCGCCGGCCCACCTCGCGGGACAGAAAGGAAATATAGAGAACCTACCTAACACCATAAAACTAACCTTCTCCGCAGGAACTGCGGCCAGATGCTACATCCCCTGCGGAGAAGGCACTCGGGACCCTTGGGTGCGNTCGCGGGACAGAAAGGAAATATAGAGAACCTACCTAACACCATAAAACTAACCTTCTCCGCAGGAACTGCGGCCAGATGCTACATCCCCTGCGGAGAAGGCACTCGGGACCCTTGGGTGCGCGATGCCCTAACATATAGTGGCAAGGAAAGGGCTCGCCACAATATGCCCCTGAGGGCTATAACAATTGAAAGGGAAGGAGGGCCGCTGACATTAAAACCTACAATGAATTCATCAGGATACAGCAATGAAATAATTTTAAGATAATCTGAACTTTGCGTACCTTGCAGAGGGCTGACCGGCTGGAGGTTGAATGTACAAACTGCCAGACGCAGACTTCTGCAATTGAATGACTTTCTTTTGGTTAGGTGGGGCGGTAGATTTATGTTGGGTGACTTTGAGCTTGAGATGACCAGCAGTCGACGAGGAACCGGCGTTGGGTGGTCTATAATATATGTGATCAGTGTGGCCGGACCGTACGAGGGTCATTGTGTTCACGGTCTGGGGAGCTTTAACCGGGTTCTGGAAGTATTTATGGTCAGAATTATCATGTTGCGCAGGTTGCGGTTGATGCTGCTGAGGTATAGAAGGCCTTTGCAGCAAGGTTTGCTGATGTTGCGGTTGCTGCACGAGAGGCACCGGCAGCTGTTTCGGACGTACAAGTGTGAGCTGCTGCGACTGTTGGGGCCTCGCATGTGCAGGCCGCAGCTGCACGCGGACAATCTGCTGAGTTTGTCCCGGCGGCATGGCGGACCGCTGCTGCTGAGGTGTCAAGAGTCTTATTTTAGGTATGGTGATGGTCTGATATTGTGGCTTCTGGGGCTGTTGAACCGACGATAATTGCATTGGCTTGATTTGCTGCTGCTGTTGGGGGGCGGGACCAACGACCCTCTGCTGCTCACCACCACCATCAGGCATACCAACATCCCCCGGAGTGACGCGCTGAGCCTGTTGGTGCAGCTGATGATCTTGCGGCAACTGCTGCTGCAGCTGTAAATGCTGTTGCTGCTCTTGTTGCTGTCTAAGCTGCTGCTGTTGCTGCTCACGCTGCTGCTGTTGAAGCTTAAGCTGCTGCTCAAACCTCGACGCCAGGGCGTGGTCGAAGGCCGAGTGTAGCATGAGCCCCAACACCCCCGCTCTGTTCGTCATCGACTGGCGCACCACGCGCTCCTGCTCCAGCAGCTCGTCCAGCTTCATCCACTGCAACACATTATAATCAACAACAAGAGAAGCGACGTTCATAAACGACGTGTTCAAATATTGTTGTTCCCACGATATAGCTACGTTTAGCTCGTCAGAATAAAGTTTACTGGATTTTCTCCATAATTTTTTAACCGCCAGCTATAACTGCAATCAATTACTGTTATCAACATTCAAAACTACAACTATCTACATCGTTCGTGATTTCTCAGACACGCTACATTTTCAAAATACTAGTAAAGGATGCTAAAACGAACATATATTCTATTCTAAATTGATATGCTTTAATGTGACGTAATAGCTATTAAGTATCATTACCAGAGTGCCTAGCAGTCAAATTGCCAGCGGAGAATTTATGATGGAAGCTACTTCCTCCCTGACTGTATTCCTGCTTAGGGTGCTAAATCAGCACCTCACATATATGATCAATGACTAGTGCCATCATAAATTCTTCGACGTCATTTTTGACGAATGAAACGCAAATCCCTTATTAACAGAAATACTAATCAGCACAGTTCCAATGTATGTATAAGGATAAACTGCATGACTTGACGCACTAGTTAGTAGCTACTGTTCTACCCTTCTACCACTGCGACCGCAGAGTGCCAATGAGCGCCACACATGGTACACGTTGTGGTAAGAATACTGATACCTGTTATTTGCAATTACAGTCAAAGCGCTAAGAATAAACCGAGATGAAAGAGGGCTCGATAATAGAGAAACAGACCTGCCTCACACGCTCCATGTCAATCTCAGCTCGTCGTAGCCTCTCCCACCGATAATGCTTGATGCAACGCTTGCGTGAGGCGCGGCACAGCTCACCGCTTTCTTCGAAGAGCTCTTTGAGCAACGGCGCTCCACACACCTGCGATGGAAAGTATGTTACTGACACGCCAGGATATTACTTCAGTCACGGGCATCTACAGTAATAAATTTTCAAATAAATGCATACAATTACGGTCATCAACGATGCATTATTTCATGCAGAACTCCTGCAAGGAGAGTCCAGGCCATCTGGAACACTGATTTTTCTAACAAATGCGTGCATGTCAATCGTATGTAAGCTTACCTTTAGGAACTTTCCTCCTAACATACACATAGACCTTGTTATTCATCGTAATTGCTTTCACGCTATTTTATTTAGGTCGAAACCTAGACCACACCATACATTGACTGGACACTGGCCCCTAAGGCAGATTTCGGTCCCCCAATTGGGCCTGACTGCACGGTGCTGCACACGCATTTATATATATTCTTCCACTACTATTTCATACATTGTATAGCTATTTAACTTAATTCTTTTGCATTCAGTAACGACTGGCAAACCTTAATTACTTCTAAAACTTCTATACGCCACAAATTCACAAAAATATTAAGGCTTGAAGTGTAATTACGTCGAGTAACTGTTTATGATGTCGCTTAGTCCGTATACCAAATAAATTTCATTACTATTTTCATAAACTGTTTACTAGGCATTTCATTACAAATTAAGCATACCATAAATTTGAAGAGCTTCTGTTCTACAAAATGAGTCTCTTGCAAATATCAAAGGATGTAAAGAGCAGAGCTCAAGGGTGAGTCGAAGCCGCTTGCAGACATGAAGTGATGAAGCCCTGGCAGCAGTGAAGTGATAAATCACTGGCTGCCATGAAGTGATCTAGCGCTGAAGTGATATAGCAATGGCAGCAGAGAAGTGAGGTGATGTAATGTAGGCCACCATAGAGTAATTTAAGGGGAGCAATGGAGACACATTTTCTGTTTTTTTTCACATAGATCCTTCAAATGAATAGAACTTTTTCAGTTTTCATGCTAGAGAGGTCTTTTATATATGAATTGAAAGCTGAAAGCATGAGGAAGAGATGTGCGACTCCTTTTTTTTCTAAACTTGGTCTCAAATTTTTTCAGAAAGGATAGAAGCAAAAAAAATGATATCGCCTTTTTTTGCTGTTTTTTCACTGAAATTTTATTAGTTCAGATCCATATTCTAAAAAACTAAGCTGAAAATCAAAAATCAAGAGCCGAACATCTCTTCCTCATGTTTTCAGGTTTCGATTCATAGATAAAAGATCTCTCTAGCATGAAAAGTTGAAAACTGATGGAGTTCTATTCTTTTGAAGACATGCCACACGACGGGGTAACTCGAGACAGCTGTCCCACTCCACATATTAAGGGCTGTAGAAACCAAACTATGCAGAGTTTCGCTAAACTAAAAATAGGGTAATAAACTTCAATATTTTTGCTATTGGTTCAGCATAGTAAGCATTCAATTCAGCTCATGCAAATACTAGAAAAAATTCTAGAAAAAAAACTGTATTTTTCGTTTTTTCCAAAGTCCCCCTGCTAAGGTCTGCGGAGAAAAATCTAAAAGGCAGAGAGCAAAAAATTGCTTAGATGAAATGTAGCCTAAAGTGTTGGCTATAGAATCTCGCAATCAGAATTTAGCTACCTCTTTTCTAAACAAGATGGCGGCTATTCCCGCAATCCGAGGTAATTCGGGACACCATGCTGAGGTAATTCGGGACACCCAGTAAAACGCGGAATAACTGCCGCGTAGGCTCGGAGTTTAAGCAGTTTTTGAACACAATAATATTAGCTGCGTAAATGCTGCATCCCAGGCAGCGTAATCGGAAGGGTAGGGAGAAACGTTCTCGTGCGCAGCAGACTTGAGGTTAAGCGCACTTCGTCAGGATCAAGTGACGGCTGTTATTTATGGGTTAGGCTAGGTTAGAAGAGCTGCATTAGGTCAAACTTAATTGAATTATATTAACTTAGCTTAGGTTTGCTACGTTTTATAAAATGAGAACATCAACAAACCGTGGAATTTCCAAGGGTCCCCCGCTAGTAGATCCTTATTTTAATTAAAACACCGATCCAAAACTTATATCGATGAATACCTGTAGGCTATGTGCTAGGCAACATTACCATGTATACCAGTGTTACCTTCTCTGTTAAAACAGTATCTAGATATATGCTCATATAACTTTTTTATTAACTATATTCATGGCTTTCCTAACCACAGCATTTCCTGCCATTTTGAAAAAAAAAGAAGGGACGGGATACGTAGTATCTAGCAACCTACTGTTTATCAAGTAGACCGAGGAATCCATGCAAGGAACAAGCATACAGGGGAAGATGAGGAAGGACAGCAAAGAAATAATATTAGTAGCAGTGTGGAAGAAAGACAAAGGTAAAATGGACTGGGAAAAAACGATGTTCCGGCTAAAAAAGTTTGGTAGGAATGGTAGGTATTATAGAAGGAACTATAAATGGTCACTTGCTCGGCAATACGTTACTAATATTATAGAGGCCTATATAAGTATTAAATACTTGCAAGTCAACTGTGCCCATCTGAGTATGTCACAAAATAGTGCTTCAGCTTTGAATTTAGTGGCTGATTCAGAATGACCGGTTACACTAAGGTATTACTACCTACCACAAGGAGGCAATCATTACTTACCCTCGTTTCAGGAACTTTGGGCTCCTTGTAATGTTCAGGACACATGACACGCAGCCGTTTGCAGTAGGTGCGGGTCGAGGGGCTGTAGAAGTCACAGAACATCGTGTTGCCTTCAATGCGAGTCTTGAAGTGGGAGCCAAATGTGGTCTGACTCTCCATCTGTGAGAAGAGGGACGTCACTGCATCACTCAGAACAAGAAAAAACGAGGGAATTTTACGCTTTCTGGTACCAACCCTCAAAGAGGATAGGCACCACAAATATTAAGAACTAATATTCACAGATAAGCATAATTTAATCTTATGGAAGAAGAAGGGTGATATATGACATAGGTAGTCTATAGATGTTCACAGAAAGTAAAGCGAATGAATTTGTGCAACAACAAGTCACAGAAAGGCTGGAATCAAAACAAAATGAAAAAGGCACTTGGAAATATCAGAAAATAACATAATTCTGAGACTCAAAGCAAATACCAACTCATAATCGTATAAAAAAGATACAGAAAATGACAAATACCTACCTATTAAAGGAGTGATATAGAAATACAGAAACGCACCTTGTTGAAGCAATTCTCCATGTGCTTGATGGCACGGCGCGTGGACACCTCGTGGCCACACGTGACGCAGTACACGCCCTGCCCCTCTCCTGCGTCCTCCTCCATCTCTTCGTCAGCCTGAGGGTCCNGCTACATCTCCTGCGGAGAAGGCACTCGGGACCCTTGGGTGCGTGATGCCCAAACATATTGTGGCAGGGAAAGGGCCCGCCACAATATGCCCCTGAGGGCTTTGGGCAGTTTTTTCACCATAGAGTATCTGTCAATGACATCTGGCTGCAAATAAGGCATGTATTATCATATGTAGAACAGAGTTGAGAAAAATTTAGAAATTTGTGATAAAATACGATAGTAGAAATATAATTCCATCTTACTTCCACAGGTGTTCATGACTTCAAAAACTTCGTCCAACATATTAATATGGTCAAATAATACACGGTGAACATCACCTGTAATCTTCATTAAAGACATCCGATCTTCTAAAAATAGTTTTAAAGCATCTTTCTAACACTTTTAACAGGTGTCCAGAGTAGCCCTGGATGCCAGGATCATTCGGGACACTGGCTTTTCATTCATTGCCAGCTATGGTTAAAAGCTAGAATTTTTTCTTATACACCATTCTGCAGCTCCCATCCAGACCTAAAAAATGACACCCAGTTTGTAGTAAAAATCATTAATAGTAAGAAGTTAATTACAAAAAACTTCAAAAATCGTCCCAAGTTAACCCGTCGTACGGTACATGCATAAAAAAAATGAAATCCTGAGAAAATGGCAATCAAAGTTTCGACCACTAAAAATGTTGCTAATATGTACTTACTATCAACAATATCTATTTAGTATGTTGCTATGACACATAATCATGATTTACAACCCCCACCTTCCCCTTTATCTCCTTTTGCGGGGGGAATCCATAACCCATGCCCCCCAGAATAAGAATATTTGACGGTGTGACAGCTCCTATTCTAGAGATCATTATTCAGCAATCGACAAAAGTGGAAATTTGACTCCCACGCACCCTCATCTACTCCCGCAACCCAGTTGGAGAGTCCCTGTGCCAAGAGGGGTCAAAATATATCTGGTTGTGTTAATAGACTCCATCGTCAATATCACTTTTCATCAATAAATAGAGAAAATGAAATGTTGACCCCACCCGCACCCTTTACCAACCCTTTTGGGGGATTCCTGTGCTCCAGGGTGAAAATATTTAATTTAGTGACGGACCTCATCCCAGGGATCACTTTTCATCAAATAACCAAAAAGTGAAATTTTCATCCTCATCCACCCCCTTTATACCCCACGTTTGGAGGGGTTCCCGTGACCCCAAGGTCAAATAAAATTGAAATTCTGACCCCAAACACCTCCATCGCTCCCCTTAACTCCGGCAACCATGAAGTTATGTAACACTGTCATCTATTAAATCATATATGTAATGGAGGCAACTATAAAGTGATATAGATATAACATAGTCATCTATTAAATCATTTAAGGTAGGCAACTAAGAAGCGATGTAAAATAGGTATCCCCTAAATTATGTTATGTAGGCAACCATGAAGGGATTCAACATAGTAAGCCATTAAATCATGTAATGAAGGCAACCATAATGAGATGTACCAGTAACATACAGGTATAACATGAAGTGATATAACGCAGACAACTATGACATGGTGTAGTGTAGGGAACAGCCATGATGTCATTCAACTTAGGCAGCCATGGAATAATTCAACTGAGGCTACTCAGCTATGAAAGTGATTCAACTAAGGCAACCATTAAGTGATGTAACATAGGCAAACCATGAAGTGATGTAACGTAGGCAACTACTAAGTGGGGTAGAATTTCTGGAAATATAGATTGTGAAATGACATGGTACAACGGTAGATGGTTCCAGTGATGAAGGGTTGTATCAGCACCAAAATGTCATTTTAATGTCTTTTAATGGCTGTCCTGGAATCTTTAGCTCATGATTAATAATGCATTTTTAGTTCACGGCTACTAGTGTGGTTTTATTCTGTATTGTTACTCTGGTTTTAATCAAGTTTTTCAGAATGACTGGGATTTCTTAACCTTCCTTTTCCTTTCTGCTATAGGGATGAGCTCTCCGGAAAGCTTTACATACATCAATTTCTGAGGTTATTGCTTCAAATCCTTTATTGGAGAATAACTAAATTGTACGTGATATTAACGTACTTTACATGTAGTATCTATGTGCCAATTTTTTCTATAAAATATTAATATTTTTAAAAGTCATGATGTAATTTCAATCAGTCTTAGTGTCTAAAAATATGATATACAGTATATCGCCTACTAAAGATATATGATTGTGAATTTAGATTCCCTGCTCTGCAACACATTCCTTACGTTGGAATGAAGAAATTAATGTTTGTTTGAGGTCTCTGTGATTAGTGCAGTCAATGTATAGAGTGGTCTATGATTGAAACTATTTAGTTTCAGGTATTTGATACACTTATACATAGGTACCTAGTTCATTTGGCAACAATTGTGTTTAGTTCCAAAAGCATAAGTTAGTCTACAAATGCTATGTATGTACTTAATGTATATAATTAATGATTATTGCGAACTAGAGAGCACTCTCAGAGCACATACCTCTGCTAAGCAAGGCAATGGTTACGAAAAGTTCTAATTGGCTCTTAGACCAAAATCAACACCAAAATCTATTCATTTGTTCCTTTGGACAGCATCAAGTTTTTCTAACTTTCTTGAAGATCCGTTCATAACTTTTTGACTTATGCTGCTAACAAACATTATTACAAACACGAAAACGGACCAACGAATCTGCACCTAAACTTAATCATTTCTGTCTTTTAACATTACTAACATAAAAATCCATTCAGTACTTTTCTGATTATTGTGCTAACAAGCTCAAAATTAAACACAGTAACATACACGTAAACAAACAGATCATCACAAAGCTTTGGCCATTTACTCTTTCGTAAAATGCCTAAGAATTCACGTAAATTCCATGAAATCCGTTTATAACCGTT
Organism: Parhyale hawaiensis; assembly: GCA_001587735.2. Taxonomy (NCBI): domain Eukaryota; kingdom Metazoa; phylum Arthropoda; class Malacostraca; order Amphipoda; family Hyalidae; genus Parhyale; species Parhyale hawaiensis. Next base: position 136,838 of record LQNS02015106.1, read on the forward strand.
AGAGTTATGGCATAGACAAAAATGAGGCAGGCAAACAAACAAACGGATAGAAGGATCTTCACCAAAACTTAATCATCTGTTCCTCTTAACATACTTAACAATCCCTGTAAATTTCATACAAATCCGTTCAAAACTTTTTCGTTATCTTGATGACACAGATAGACAGAATAACAGACAAACCCAACGAAAACGTAACCTCCTTGGCAGAGGTAATTACAACTCAATAGAAATTAAGAGAGAGGTGGAAACTGAACAACGGGCCCTCACTGTAGCGGAATAACTGCCGCGTAGGCTCGGAATTTAAGCAGTTTTTGAAAACAATAATATTAGCTGAGTAAAAGCTGCATCCCAGGCAGCGTAATCGGAAGGGTAGGGAGAAACGTTCTCGTGCGCAGCAGACTTGAGGTTAAGCGCACTTCGTCAGGATGGATCAAGTGACGGCTGTTATTTATGGGTTAGGCTAGGTTAGAACAACAAACCGTGGAATTTCCAAGGCTCCCGCTAGTAGATCCTTATTTTAAAACACAGATCCAATACTTATATCGATGAATACCTGTATATGCTAGGCAACATTACCATGTATACCAGTGTTACCTTCTCTGTTAAAACAGTAGTTATCTAGATATATGTTCATATAACTTTTGTTAACAACTATATTCATAGTTTTCCTAACCACAGCATTTCCTGCCATTTTGAAAGAGAAAGAAGGGACGGGATATGTAGTAGCTGCTACCTACTGTTTATCAAGTAGACCGAGGAATCCATGCAAGGAACAAGCATACAGGGGAAGATGAGGAAGGACAGCAAAGAAATAATATTAGTAGCAGTGTGGAAGAAAGACAAACATAAAGTGGGCTGGGAAAAAACGATGTTCCGGCTAAAAAAGTTTTGTAGGAATGGTAGGTATTATAGAAGGAACTATAAATGGTCACTTGCTCGGCAATACGTTACTAATATTATAGAGGCCTATGTAAGTATTAAATACTTGCAAGTCAACTGTGCCCATCTGAGTATATAGTGCTTCAGCTTTGAATTAAGTGGCTGATTCAGAATGAGCGGGTTACGCTTAGGTATTACTACCTACCACAAGGAGGAGACAATCATTACTTACCCTCGTTTCAGGAACTTTGGGCTCCTTGTAATGTTCAGGACACATGACACGCAGCCGCTTGCAGTAGGTGCGGGTCGAGGGGCTGTAGAAGTCACAGAACATCGTGTTGCCTTCAATACGAGTCTTGAAGTGGGAGCCAAATGTGGTCTGACTCTCCATCTGTGAGACGAGGGACGTCATAGCATAACTCAGAACAAGAAAAAACGAGGGAATTTTACGCTTTCTGATACCAACTCTGAAAGAGGATAGGCACCACAAATATTAAGAACTAATATTCACAGATAAGCATAATTTAATCTTATGGAAGAAGCAGAAGGGTGAAGAAGAAGGGTGATATATGACATAGGTAGTCTATAGATGTCCACAGAAAGTAAAGCGAATGAATTTGTGCAACAAGTCACAGAAAGGCTGGAATCAAAACAAAATTAAAAAGGCATTTGGAAATATCAGAAAATAACATAATTCTGAGACTCAAAGCAAATACCAACTCATAATCGTATAAAAAAAGATACAGAAAATGACAAATACTTACCTATTAAAGGAGTGACATAGAAATACAGAAACGCACCTTGTTGAAGCAATTCTCCATGTGCTTGATGGCACGGCGCGTGGACACCTCGTGGCCACACGTGACGCAGTACACGCCCTGCCCCTCTCCTGCGTCCTCCTCCATCTCTTCGTCAGCCTGAGGGTCCACGGTGAGCTGCAGGCCCCGCTCCACAATGCGCTCCAGTTCCTGTCATCAGTTCGAGGTCAGGTAAAACGGGGTAGGAATGAGGACAGCAGCGCGAGTGCTCCGTTGCGTAGTTGGTGTAATGCACTTCACAGGCCCAGGGAAACAGATTAGAACAGGGTAAAATCACTGCACTACACGCGATCTGCAACAGCAGTAAGTCACTTCACAGTCAGGGAATTGGTTAAGAGTAGGATAACATATCGCTTTACTGTACAAGTAATTCACTCGACAGAATCAGTGTATTCAGGAATTCAAACCGTTGTAAAATACTGCAGTGCGATTGCTCCGTCGTATGAGTAATTCACATCACAGACTCAGGGAGTTATATTCGAAGAGGGCAAATTATTGTGGTACAAATATTCTGTGGTACAAGTAATTGACTTCATACGAGTCACGAATTAGTGCAAAGGGACGGTAGAACCTGGCAATAGGAGAGCTCCAGTTTATGAGTCTATTCACTCAATGCGATGGGATTTGGAATAAGCGGAAGAAGATCGTCACGGTACAACTGTTGTGTCGTGTAGTGACTCAATTTCCAAATGTTATGACGTCAGTGCAGGTAACAAGTTAAGAACGGCTGCAATCGTTGCCGCAACGTACAGCTGGGAATGGGCTTCTTCACTGCTTGTGATTCCCGGTATAGAAGCCATTTTTTTTTTAAGATCTGCAGCCTAATGCCCACATGCAGGCCGTTTGCAGAGTGAAAATTTTAGCCAGAACCTGCGCGCCTTCTTAGCTAAAAACACCTCATATATATATATTACTAACAAATACCATGGGAAGTTACGCTCCTAACAGAGAATAACTGAAATAGTCGCTAACCCCAAAGCACAGCATACAGTTCAAAAAATAAGAAGGGGCAGTAAGAAAAATGAAGTAGCTACTTTGACACGATGGAGCCCAGCTCTGCCAGCCAAACAGCACATCAAACACGCCTCCTGGGTAACAATATTGTAAAAATAATAAGATCCCTTCATTTCTTGGTACAGAGTTTACGTATATACGGACTCAAAGGTATCACAGGAATACCTATATAAATTTATCAACGGAACGATTATCGTTTATCTGCATAGCGGCAATAGCTCAGAGCGGGGCGATGTATGGGCTTGGCTCATCTCTGGGTATGAGCCAATTGCTCTGTTTGGTATCAATATATCTAAATCTGTGACGCTTAACCGTAGATCGCAGAGTGTCGACTGTAGCTACTAAATATTTCCAACAATGTTTAGTTACAAGAGACACTATCATTTAGTTTATTCGTAACCCACACACGACACAAGTAAGCATATTCTGTCTATAAGGAGTGGCCAAAACTCTGTTGTATGTTTATCCTTCAATACCCGCAGTAGCTGCTTGAGGACGTTACAAACAGCGATATCCTTATAGGAACTGGTGTTGAAGTCAACCATGAAAAAGTTAATTCGAATTATTGGCTATAATTAAATTCGCAGCTTAACTCTTACTTCCCCACAGGGTTAATTCGTAAACGAAATATTTGAAAATGAAATCAATATCGAGTCGGATTATACGATATAAAAAATGAAGAGCCTGAACACAGCCTACAAAACAGTTCACTGTTCTCTCGAATATCCCAAACGGACCCGAAGGCAGCTCCATGAAACTTGAAAAAGAAGCCACTTCCTTCTGAGCAGAAGTACTTTGAACAACAAGCAAACTATTCATTGCAATTTAAGGATAAGCAAGAAATAGGGCAGGCATGCAGCACACTTCACAACAGCACAGGCTGTGGAGCTTCAGACACCAAAACGACCTAATAAGTGAACATAATCAGGGTTTCAAGATGACATTTGCTCACTACTATGCGCGTCTCGCCAATGAATGCATTACTTAATTACTCTGATGAGTTTACTCTTTGTTTTCGGTCCTGATTACAATTAAACAACTTTTACTGAAGCCTAAGCCTACAAGCAGCCTTTAGTCTTACTAGACAAAGCAAAGGCGGGTTCACACGACATTTAAGTTAACGGGTTTGCGAAGCTCCAACTCCCGAAATTTTGTTAGGCGTGTCCTCGTTAACACTAATGTGTGTCCGCCAAAAGCTTTGCAAAATGTTAGCCGTCAAGTTAGTAGACTTAATAGTCATTTGTATAGTTTCTAATCTCTTTTCAAATTTGTAGCGAACTGGCACTCCGAAAATTCAGCACTTTAGTGCTGTTCCAGAGGACAGAGCAACGCATTCGGAAGGGTAGCTGAGGAAACGCGTTCATTTGACTGTTGTGTTAACTCCCCATTAAGCAGATAATATGCTGGAAGTTAGCTATTTGTTGCAAATGAAGATTAATTCCGGTAAATGGCGAAGGCGAGCATAATTCTTATCCTAATGCACTTTCTCTTGGGACGGGAATGTCGGAATTACATCACAAATGTCAAACAGAAGTAAATAAGCAAAAATTTAAAAATAAAGACAAAGGAAAACAGATATGCAGTACAATATAGCTATCAGCACAAAAAGCAGCTAGTAAAACAAGAAAGTATTTCGCATAAATGATTAAAAACAAAACGGTTTTGCAGAAATAATGGCTGGAGAAGGTGTGAATGTTATATAAAAAAAAGTAATTTTTGTTGAGCCCAACACACAGGACACCATCAACACAATATATTCTATCGCTAAAGGGAACATACACACGTACCTGACACTTCGATTCCAGTCTCTGGAGCTCGGACTGTGCTTGCAGCTGTTGCTTCCTGATTTTTTCAAGCTTTTTAATATCCTGAGCCTCAGCCATACAACCGCTGAGCTTCCACTCCTGGATTCGCTGCGGCAGGATCTGCCAAACAGAAAAAGGACAGGCCCATTTACGATATGTTAGTTTAACCTTGTGGTGACCTAAACGAACCGTTCGGAGGAGCTTTAAATCGAGATGGTTATACGAAATACGTCATGGTGACATATCGTCAAAAGGCCGGTCTAGTAGTAACAGGACAATGCCATTTTATGACTATCATACTGGACTATTTTGCGCCACCCACAGTCTTCTCCAACGTTAGGCCAGCCTACACTAAACTTGACTTATATACTACAAATTCAAACTCCGGGCTTATGCAAGGGATTTCTTAAACTCATTTATGTAAGGTTTCCGTAATTATCATAGAAACCTGAAATGATATTTTTGCATATAGCTGAGTGAATTATTCTTTTATTACCAAGAAAAGTAACATCGTTAATAAAAAAAGGGGTAAGAGATAAACATACAATGCATAGCATGATGATAATAAACATGAAGCTGAAATTATAAAAATCAATGATTATGTCGCCCACTGAAATGCATACAAACTTGCGCTTCTTGCACATAAATATATATGCTTTGCAGCATCAAGAGGATTTTGGTGCTTATTCAAGATCAAACTGTTATTTAGAAAACATTGCGTAGAAGCTTGCAGAATCCGCCCTAGGAGACACTTGTGAAGATAGGACAGTCAAGCATGCAAGCATAGCGTGGTCTATAATTACACTTTCAAGATTCCTTTGTTTCAGTCAGAAGTCCGAGTTGTTTCAGTCAGAAGTCCGAGTGTTAATAAGAAAGCATTTTACTGGAGATTAGGTTTCACTTGTGAAGAGTGGTCAGTAAAGTAAGCTGTGGGCTAAAGCTATATTCTTTGAAGATGGTACATTATTTTTCGTGAATGAAATGTGCTCATAATACTGGAAGACATTTAAACTATAGAAATACCAGGTATGAATCTTTCACATTCCAGCATGCATGTCACCTCATGAGCGATAGCCACACGTAACTTTAGAGAAACAATAACAATTACTCACGGCAAAGATTCTTTTCTCAGCCAACTTGAGGCCACATTCATCACAGCAGTATTTGCTATGACACCGAGCAGGGTTAATGCAACCAGGGCCTTGGCACTGATTCTCGGGACCGAAGGGTCCGCCCTTCCCACCATCACCCCCATCGCTGTCAACATCTGCTTCGTCTGCCTTACGCTTGCGACCACCTCCTCGACCTGCTGCAGTCTTCTTCTGGAAATATCACCAGATCAGTCTTCGCAGCCATAGCCACTGCAATAATGCTTTAGGAGAGGTAAAACACTTGATACTATGTGTGCCATATATTGAAATGAATAAAGACGCAGGAGAACAGCAATAGAAAGACACATTCATCATGGTCTTAACGGTGTTAAATTCGCTTTAGGTGGGAAAAACGTTGTGTTCCGGCGCCCTTGGCTTGTGACAAGCATATTTTTCCACCCTTGACAGCATATAGGACCTATTAGCTATCTGAAACATGGTCCTAAAACCTAATTGCAGCTATAGTAATTAGAAACCAGAGGGAACATCTCCAAAACATAGAAGTTTCACAGTAAATAAATCTGAGTATAGCACCACTACCTGGACCTCGTAGAGAGAACAAGGAAGTAGGTAACTAAGTAGCTACCTACCAAAGTAGTTAAGAACCGTAGTACCGTACCTCAGAGGATATAGTTATAACAGTAACTGAAACAACAAAAGATTCCAAAAGTACACAATTTTACCTTCTTGATTTTCACTTTGCGTTTATTTTACCTTCTTGATTTTCCCTTTTGGTTTGGATGCAGCAGTAGTGGCAGCAGCAGCAGGAGACTCGTCCCAGGCTTTACGTGCAGGTTCCCAAACATCATCATCACTGAAGCGTTCATTGCGGTCCTTCAGTACAGAGCGTGGTTGCTCATCCTCTGATTCTTCCCCGCTGGAACGCCAGCCTTTGTCAGTGCGAGCCTGCTTAGCAGCCATGCGCACGGGAGGCGCTACAGCAATGGAAGGACTCGAGTGTAAGGAAGGCGGCTGCTGCCTCTGGCTGACGCTACTGACGCCATGCTGTGCCAGGCTATGCTGTAATGGTAAGGCAGTCTTTGAAATTCGGCTCTGGAGTTCCAAGGTACAGTATTCGACTATGGGTCCTGAGACAAGTGGGTTTCCGACTCCCATTCCATGCACAAAATGTTCAGAATCATTAGCTCAGTTAAGACTATCAACTACCAATGTTACTCAAGCTTCAAGTCTCAAATCTCTAGGACAAGTGGCTGTTCGACTCCCACTCTATCCACACAAAAAACTCCACCCCTCACAACCCTGGAGTCAAAAACACAGCCTCAACATAGGAAAAACTATACATAAATTTTGCCATTTAATTGATATCAAGCAAAAGCAGGAAGTGCTGCAGTGTAATAGAACACACCTACTTCCGTGCCGCAACTGCCGGCAATAAGTTGCATTTCAAATAGCTACAGTGGGAGTTCAACTTATTTTCAGTAGCTCCACTAAAAGTTATCTATCAAATAAAAAATATGGGGCGCTTTACTTCCGTAATTATTGCATTTGGGTCACTATTATTTCATGAACAAATATGTTCTCCCTGCATATTAGGCTATACAGAATGTTACCTTTGATTATGCAAATACAATTTTTTTACTTATTTTTCAAGATAAGTGTCAAACTTTTAAAATGTTAATAGTGAGTTAGTGCACAGGTATGTTGTAACTATAAAAACAATTAGAGAAAAATAAAACGGAAAAATTTCTCACGTTTTGGCAACATTTGCTTATCATACGGGGTTCTGCTGTCACCCCAGATTATGCAACATCACTCTCTAGTCAACATGGTCAAGAAAAGCGGTCTAACCAGTGAAGAAAAGGTCAAAGTGACCTCGTTATTGGCTTCTGGTAAGACAACACTCAAAGTTTCCAAGGAATTACAGTGTGATCACCAAACAATTACGGCTTATGCAATTGAAGGTAAGGTCAACCAGAAAACCCCGGATAGAGCCTCTACAAGGAAATTGACTGCTCGGGATATGTGACATCTGAAGGTTTCTATAGCTAGAAAACAACTTTCTACAAGTAAGGTGATATTTGAAGACACTGGAACCCTAATACTAAGCAAAAACACAAGATGTGAGGTTCTGCAGAAGCTAGGAAAAGTGAAAAAGGTAATCAAACGACTACTTCTAACAAAAACTCATAAAGAAATTAGGGTCAAATGGGCTGAAGAGAACATGAAAACTGATTTCTCCAATGTCATATTTACTGACGAATGCAGAGCCACTCTTGATGGTCCAGATGGATGGGCGTCTACATGGGTCCTCCATGACCGACCTCAACAGATATGGCTTACTAAGTGCTAACAAGGTGGTGAGAGGTGTAATGTTTTGGGTCGGGATAGTAGGTGACACCTTTATTGGTCCATTTGAAGTGGCAGGAGTAAAACTGAATGCAGAAAGGTACTGCCAGTTTCTTGAAGCCAACTTGATTCCATGGCTTGATGAGCAAACTATCGCACGCAGATCCAAATTGGTATTTCAGCACGATAAAGCTCCCTCACACCGAGCACGGTACCCTGCTAACTGGCTTGCGGATAGAGGATTTAAATCAAGAAGGATTATGACCTGGGCAGCGAATAGCCCCGATTCAAATCCCAGTGAGAACCTCCGGACGGTGATCAAAAGGAACGTCTATGAAGGTGGTTGGCAGTTTTTGAACAAAGTAAACTTGTGGAATGCAGTAAAAACAGCTGCAAATTCTATTCCACCAGCTGAAATATCAAACCTGACATACCTACCTAGTCTGCTGATACATCGCCTCATAAAAATCATGTAAAATGGAGGTTGCCATGTTCAAAGTTAACTTGTTAGTTTACCACTACTGAACATTTATTTCAGTGTTTATTGAATTGTTTTAGTGATAATTTCTTGGTAATGGACATTTAATAAAAATATTCATGTTCACTTGTACTTATTTCCTCTTTATGACGTTTTATTAACTTGTTGCATAATCTGAGGTAGCAGTAAAAACTCTTAAATAAGCATGATAAACTTAGCAATTGGCTAAATATTTATTTTACAAGTGCTTTTTATAGTTGCAACATAGCCATACATTTAGTTAATATTGATATTTCAAAGTTACATACTCATCTTGAAAAATAAAGTAAAAAAATTGTATTTGCATAATCAAAGGTAAAATACTGTATACCATATTTATTATCTCCACCAAGGAGGTTATATTTTCGTCGGGTTTGTCTGTCTGTCACCAAGACAACTCAAAAATGATATGGTCGGATTTTTATGAAATTTACATGAGTTATTAGGTATATCACGAAGAGTAAATGACCAAATTTTGGCAATGATCTGTGGTTTTTTTGTTAGTTTGTTGCTGTTTTTAATTTTATGCTTGATAACCCAACAACTCAAAAAATTATGAATGAATCTTTATGAAATTTATAGGAGTTTTTAGCCCAGTAAGGTTAAAAGACATAAAAGATTAAATTTTGGTGATGATAGGTTGGTCTGTTTGTGAGTTTGACTAATGTTTGTCAGAATGTTTGTTAGCATAACTCAAAAAATTATGAATGGATCTTCAAAAAAAATTATTGAAGCTGTTAACAGTGTTAAAGGGCACAAATGATTAGATTTTGGTGTGGAAACAAAGAAAAGCATGGTCTCTGAACCAATTTGAACTAGAGAGCACTCTGAGAGTGCATACCTCTGCCAAGCAAAGCAAGGATAATGGAAAATCCAAATTGGTTCTGAAAGCGTGATTTTCTTCATATCAACACCAAAATTTGATCATTTGTGCCTTTTCATAGTATGTATTAACAATTCCTGTAATTTTCATGAAGATCCGTTCATTACGGTACTTTTCGAGTTATACTGCTAACAAATATTATGACAAGTCAAACAGACAAACGATGAACACAAAAATTTAATCATTTATGATGCCTTTTAACATTAGTAACAACTGCTGTAAATTTCATTAAGAGCCATCCCTAGGTAACTTTTCGAGCAATTGTGCTAACAAACATAAAATCTAACATAGCGACAAACAAATGAACAGACAGGTCATCCCAAAAATTTAGTCACTTACTCTTCGTATTATATCTAACAACTCATATACGGTAAATTTCATGAAAATCCATCCGTTACTTTCTGAGTTACGGTATGGCCTTAAGAAAAATTGGGCAGACAAACAAACAGACAAATGAATGGATTTTCACCAAAAGTTAAATCATCTGTTACTGTTAATATGCCTAACAATCCCTGTAAATTTCGTAGAGATCCGTTCATAACTTTTGAGTAATCTTGGAGACAGACAAAGAAGCGCACAGACAAACAAACCATATAACAGGCAAACATGACAAAAACATAACCTCCCTGGCGCAGGTACCTAATTATTCATAACCGTTGCCTTGCTTGGCGTAGGTACCTATGCACTCTCAGAGTGCTCTAGTTTACACATGTAACACTACACAAAAATATAGATGCAAATGCAGATGCAAATTAGAAGAATATAAAATACAGCAAAAAAGAAAACAAATGCCAACACTCAATACCTATATGAACATTGGCAAAATATACCAAAAAGTCGGAAAGACTGAGTGGTCTAGAAGAAATGCTGGCGAGCTACATCAGTTAACTTCAATCTTAATTTATTGCCAACTTAGTAAATTTAGGGACTAAAGCATTTACTTTTGTCATTCTGAAGAAAATTTTTCAGTGTTTGATTTCNTTGGCAAAATCTACCAAAAATTCGGCAAGACTGAGTGGTCTAGAAGAAATGCTGGCGAGCTACATCAGTTAACTTCAATCTTAATTTATTGCCAACTTAGTAAATTTAGGGACTAAAGCATTTACTTTTGTCATTCTGAAGAAAATTTGTCAGTGTTTGATTTCAATAGATGTCATTACCATGAGAATATTAAATCGCAAATGAATAGGGCAAAAAATCATTTTTCTGGTTGCTAAACAGGACCAGAGATAAATAAAAGTGTGTAGTAAAACTCACCAGATGACGGCACTGCCTCCTGACGCAGACCTGTAGTTTGTCTAAAGACCGGCAAGGCTGACAGACGCCGCAGTTCTGCATTACCTTGCATGATTCGCAGCTCCCACATCGCCCACCAGAGGCCAGGACATCACTTAGCCCAACACTCAACTGTCTTCCCAGAGTTGGTTTCGCTGTACTCTTAATGGAACTGCTATTCTTAGAGATAATGGTACTAGATGCTTTACTATAGGAGTTATTGGAAGTATTGCTAGGAGTGGCATCACTCACAGATCTGCTTATACTCACTGCACCGCCCGAGTCGCTGGACTTGGGACGAGATAACGTTCTTTCTAAAATACTAGTGGTTACATGACCTTGAGATTTCTCATTCGAATTGATAACTTCTTTTATTGCATTCTTTATGACATTTTCGGACGGGTTTGATGCACTGCCTGAACTGCTGGTTTGCTTTACAGGGGACTGGGATTTTTCTTTTTCAGTGGGTGGTGAGGACACAGGCGGGACTTTAGTGACGGCACCAGCAGGGGCAGAACTGACTGGAGCAGCGCTGCTTGTAGATGTCGCCGGTTCTGAAGTACTTTTGGATGCTGGAAAGTGGGGCCACATTAATAAAAAAATGCATTATCTTATTAGTACAAAAGTTACCGATTATCATCGTACTAGTGCACGAGGACATAAAAAAGGCATCTAATGAGCGTTGGCCTCATTGCTTCTGCTTGCCGAACAATTAAGTTGTAAAAATTCCTAAAGCAACAGAAATTTAATGAGACTTGGGAAGCATTGCATAGGCTAGCTACTGGTACAAGGACAGGACTATCAAGCCCAGTAAAGAAGTGAAAATCTGAATTTCAACTTTGAAGTTTATGTGGACAGCATCATTTCCAGTAAAGACATTTTATACGCAAAAAATGAAGGCTGAGGACAATGGATAGAAAGCAATGGAAACTAAATAAAGTAATGCATTTGGTGCTGCTAAAAATGTGTACAAGTGATGAAGCATTGGGAGCCACAGATGATTTACAGAAAGAAAGCATTTCATCTCGCAAGCTCAAGAGAAAGGTATCAAGTAGTACCTATTAACATATTTATTTTATTTACAAGAAAAGCCGACCTCATAAAATACTGTATTCTCAAGCATCCCGGTACTCTAGAAATTTATAACGCTCCTCTTCCAACCTAACATCTCTCACCTAATCTTTCTTTTTTTTTCTAACTGGAAGCTCATCTAACCTACAACTTTGCTTCTAAACTAAAGCACTTCATCTAATCTAACCATATAGCTACTGAATACTAAACCTTGAATTTCTATAATGCCTAAACTTTACATAGTTCCTGCTAGTGCTCATAACTATAATATTCTAAAATATGTTGCTGTCAACAGTCACTCACAAGAAATAGTTTTTGACTTTAACTGTGTATCTTCAAACATAGATTTCACCTGCTGATCCCACTAATGTTTCGTACTTGTATCTCAATAAAGACCTAGATTTAGCAAATTTTTGGCTGTACAACGCTTGAGAGGTAGCTTTTGCATGGTATAGCATCCAGATTTGAATGCCTTTTCCAATCTTGATTTTTCAAATTTGGCAAATGTTTTAGCCTGGATTTAAGACATTTCCATTTTTTCCTTCAACATAGGCTAACTACCTAGCTACCTATATTATTTTTTGAACACTATTGAGGAACTGAATATTCTTTTGAATATCTTTGTGCTTTGCTTGAACGATAGCTATACGACATTAAGAAGCAGACTCAAACCAAATCTCTACAATAATCAATTTGTATCACTGTAACACTTTGTTTTTGCAATGTCAGTTTATTTCATGTAAATAACGCTTTCACTTCAAATAAATGCTTTCAAATGGAGCAGTCCCCATCCACGAAAAATCCCCATGAGGAGAAAGTGCAAGTTTCAGTCAGGGGAATCTTCAAAAGTAGCTACCTATATTACTCAGCCGTCACTCTGACGCACCAGAGACACTTCACGCAATTTTTCACAAAAATATTCTAATCCACTTAACTTCAACCAGTCCAGAACTTTAATTTCAGGCATTATATTCGCCACTGTAGGTCGCGCTTCTGGTATTAATTACAAAATGACGATGCTTGAGTTTTCTACTGCCTCAAGCCTAATCAGTTAATAATGAATGCCTGACACTTGAAACGTTTCAAGTGAAGTCACCAATGGTCGGAATTGAAATTCCACACAATTCAAAAAAGTAAATTAGAATAGTTATCTCGATAGCAGCAGATGAATCTAATCACCAATTACATCATTTAGCTACCTATGTTCCATTGCAGTTAGCAAATTCAGTACAGAGAACCAGGGTAGCAGCCTCAGAAATTTATTTGACTCGAAGAGTCTCCGAGTCCAGAACTCGATTTTCAAATGAATGAAATCGGTGGAAATTGAACTATATTGTTAAGAAAAAAAGCTGGAATTGAACATTTTCGGGTCTTAGGTGTTGGGAGTTAGAAACTGGCTGGAACAAAGAGTTGGACATCTTCTTCCAACTCCAGAACCCTGCTGAAGACGCATAAATGAATGCTTTAATTATATTCAGCAACATACCTGCACTGAACTCCTGCTTCTGATGTTTGTCTTTATGCTTGTGTTCCTTGCTTGACTTGTCTGATTTTTCCCTGTGCTTGTCTTTATGCTTGTCTTTCTTCTTCACTTTAACTTCATCACTCAGATTATTTTCTTTGAGCTTAGTTTTAGCTTTGTCACTTTCACGAAAATCTTTGTTTTTCTCCTTGATTTTATCTTTGGACGACGATTTTTCCTTTTTCTTTTCTTCTTTCGATTTCTTTTCCTTAGATTTATGTTTTTCTTTCAAACCTTCAGAGCTACTTGTAACTTCTGAGGGCTTGTTTTCAGATGGCTTTGATGCAACTTTATTTTCAAGCGGCTTTGATAGGCCCTTGTTGTCAGGTGGCTTCGCAGGTACCTTATTTTCATGTGGCTTTGACAATCCTTTACTTTCATATGGCTTTGATAAAGCCTTGTTTTCAGGTGGTTTGGACAATCCTTTACTTTCGGATGGCTTCGTTGAGGCCTTATTTTCAGTCGGTTTTGATGAAGCCTTATTTTCTGATGGCTTTGATGAAGCTTTATTTTCAGGAGGCTTTGACAATGACTTATTTTCAGAAAACTTAGATGGCACTTTATTATCAGGTACTTTCGTAGATGATTTAGAATCGAGTATTTTAGGTATCTTGGAATCTGAAAGTTTAGGTATCTTATTAGACTTTTCCACTTTTTCTTTGATAAGAGAGCTTTCTTTATTCTTTTCATTTTGCCCATGAAGTTTTGTAGCATCTTTCAACTTATCTTCTTTGCTTTTGTCTTTTTTATGATGGTTGGAGGGGACCTTTTCCATAAGAGATTTTTCAGAGGAACTCTTACTACTTGACTTTTTAGTATCTTTACTTTTTTCATCCCTTGCTTTACTTTTCTCTTTTTCCATAAGCTTTTCAAGAAAGTTGGGCACTTTCTTCGTTTTGTACTTGTTTTTGAGGCTGGGATTTTTCTCCTGACATACCTAGAAAAGAGAAAAAAATTGAGCAATGTTTGTTTATAATATTCTAATTAAAATAAATATTTAGCTACAATAAAAACGCCACATTATCTAGACCGCGTGCGTAATGCTGCTTCAGAAAAGTATGGGAGAGAAAAAGCGATGTGTAGGTATGACATACCGGTACCTATTCATTTTTGAACTGGCTATGACTAGTATTGCAATACATAACTACACAACTCAGTGGGCAGTCTTAGCCCATTAATTCACAGAGTTTCTAACCAAAACCATTTCATAATTTATTTTATGAAAACTTTTATATCTTGGGTTATAGCAAGTCTGGTATATTAGAAATTGCTAAGTTTAACTGTCTTAGGATATGAATTAATAAGCATAAACCTCTATAGTAGCTAGCTACTTAAATAACTTACACATATGAGTTGAACTCCATCACTGTTCAAAGAAATATATATTCAGTTATAAAGTTAATCAGCACAGGGACAATTACAATAGCTAGATATAATATTAGCCAAAACTTTCCTGATTGTACTTATAAAGGGTTGGCCATTAGTAAGGGACCTTTTTAAAAAAAAAAAGCATTAAAACTAAAAGTGGTAAGGCGATTTTGTTTTTCGCAAATGAAAGACGAGATTTTAAAGCTTTATATCAGAATAGTGCAATACACTACATTTAAGTATGGGACACAATATCCATTAAATGACCTCCATTATTAGCCAAGCAATCGCGAGTTCTTGCAATGGTGCTGTTCATTTCTTTCTCTAACTTCGCTACTGAAACGTTGTTGAACGCCTGGCTGATGTTTCTTTTCAGCCGCTGTAAGATTTCAGGCATATCAAAGTAATCACTTGCCTTTCAGTATCCCCCGAGAAAGAAATCAGGAGCACTTTAATCTGGAGATCGGGGTGGCCACAATATGTTGCCAAAACGAAAAATCAATCTGTTTGAGAAAATTGTCTTCAACGTTTGAAATGTTGCTCCTGGTGTGTGTGTTGTAGCTCCATCTTGTTGGAAAAACGTATTTTCTGCGCTGCTGTCTTCAATTTCAGATAAATATTCCTGAATCATCTGTCTATAGCGGTCTCCATTAACACAAATTGTATCACCATTAGCATTTTTATAAAATATGGTCCAATAATAATGAAAAACGTGATGCCACACCATACTGTTACTGTAGCTGAGTGAAGTGGNTTTTTCCAACAAGATGGAGCTACAGCACACACACCAGGAGCAACATTTCAAATGTTGAAGACAATTTTCTCAAACAGATTGATTTCTCGTTTTGGCAAAATATTGTGGCCACCCCGATCTCCAGATTAAAGTGCTCCTGATTTCTTTCTCGGGGGATATTGAAAGGCAAGTGATTACTTTGATATGCCTGAAACGTTACAGCGGCTGAAAAGAAACATCAGCCAGGCGTTCAACAACATTTCAGTAGCGAAGTTAGAGAAAGAAATGAACAGCACCATTGCAAGAGCTCGCAATTGCTTGACAATATTGGAAGTCATTTAAAGGATATTGTTTTCCATACTTGTATGTGTTTCATTATTCTAATATAAAACTTTAAAATCTCCTCTTTCATTTGCAAAAAAAATTGCTTTATCAGTTTCAGTTTTAATATCAGGCCTATCATTTTATTAAAAAAAGGCACCTTACTTAGCCTTTGGCCCACCCTTTATAAAACTGCAGGGGAAAATAAAGAGCTAACTTTAATCATCGTCGATGCACACTTTACACAAACATAGTTACAAAAAAGGTGAGTTAATGAATTGTTTGGTATTAGCTACATTTTTTTTTTAAATTGAAAGAGCTAGCTGTCTAACTCAATAGGTACTCAGGCTGTAATGTTCAAGATTTAATAGATATAGTACATATATGTAATTACAAGTTAGTTTCAAATTATCTCTGAGATCATTCAATTTAGATTTTCTGCTAGGACATCACTCTCAATTTTCATCTGTAGTGAGATTAGTTTAGGGAGTGGTACCAATGTATAGCTAGTCATAATCTGCTGCTGGTTAAAACCTCTAGGTAGGGTACTCCTTAGCTAATAACTCCATCAATGAAACAAAAGGCTACGGAACGCCTGTTCCGAAAGGCCCGACACATCTGTTTTGTCCAAAGTTTTAAGAGAGATTGGTTGCGTCGAGGTTGGGTTATTTTCTTGAAAAGTAGGGTGTCCTTCCCCAACACAGTATGGTTTTCGTACGAGCTTGGTAACTTGTGATGCACTGCTTCATATTTCTGATGATGATGTTACTTTGTTGGCTGTTTGCGATAAGGCTAGTCACAGGTTGGAGGTTTCAGAATCCATTCAGCATGATTTGGAACTGATTGATTCCTGGTGTTCTAGGTGGAGGATGAGGCTAAATGCGGGCAAGATTAAGACCATGCTCGTATCCAGGTCGCGTACAGTGAGACCTTCTTTTCCTGCACTCATAATGCATGGATGGTGTGTCACTTCCTGTGGTTGATGACTTAGTAATCTTGGGGGTCAATTTTGATCCAAAGTTGACGTTTGCGTCCCACATTAATTCGGTTGCCACACATGCGTCGCAGAAAATTGGTCTTATGAGGCGTGCTTGTATTAAGACTAAGTCCAAGCACGCTATAAAGGATCGCACAAAGTAAGAGTCACCAACCTCTTGCAGCGCCGCTCTGAATCAGGCTAACGACGGCTGCGCTCCAGCTGCCCAAGTCACCTGACAGGCATGACGTCACTGGACACGTGTAACCCAGTGAATGCATGGAAGCGTCTGTCGGTACCGTAAAAGCTATCGGAGACTAACATACTCCCCCCCCCTTTTCTTTCAATCATAACTGGAAGAGAAGTTGCACCGATCAAAACTCGTAGAGAAGTCACAAACAAATGGGCGGAACATGGGTAACAAACTAACAAAATTTAAATTCATAAACTCAGAACGGAACAATGTTTACAAAATTTGGTTTCTTTCAGAGTGAAATTTTCAATGACTGCTAGTGCTTTCACCTAGGCCAGTGCTCTCAAGAGCTGCCAACCACAAGCTCCTCTCTTGGTCAGGAAATTAGCCAACTGCTTGGCAGACTGAACCCAAGAAACACCAGCCACGTCACGTCTGATAACCATATCTCTCAAAGCAACAATGTTTATTCGTAGAAGTTTGTCTTCAACTGCTTTTGTAGAATATACAGCATCCACAAGCGATCTGTTATCCACGTAGCATTTGACCAGCAATGAAGCATTAAGTCACCCAGCTATGAGATGGGCATAGTAAACTGCTGCTTCTGCAGCATCGAGCAGCGCCACGGCTTCGGCTGCGAGTGTGGACTTAACGACTCGGCGCACCTTTCGCGACTGCCAAGCCAACGTACAGCGATTTCCGCTATTATCCATTGCAAAGATGATGCAACCGCCTTGTAATCCACCACTAGGCAGGTTTCTGAAGGAAGCATCGCTGTAACACTCTATGGTCAACTCAGTCAAATAGAGTTTTGGGTATTGCAGAGCAATATTTCAACAATTAACCTTTCTTACTACTTTATTGGCTTTTAGGAGATCATCCATAGTAGCTGTGTCAAGAACTGCGCTCAACTCACATAGCTACATCGAAAGCACTGTCCGGTCGAGTCTGTGTTGATACCCAATTTAGCTGCCCGACGAGAGCTCTGTATTGCTGCTTATCTTTTCCAGACAAAGGATCAGATCGGCTTCTGTAGAAAATGGAATTTACAAAAATTCAAATAGAAGTCGACACGAGCTAACTAAAATTTGACGTTTCGGAAGCATCCTTCCATTTTCAAAAATCTAATAAAACCTTCTAAGGACATATACCTAACAACAAATTTTTTTTTTTTTATTTAAGAAGACCTAAAACGTGATGGTGGAAATAGATATGGTCGGGAGGTCTGACGAGCACAGAACGCAGAACTGGCTCTCCTTATAAAAATGCTGCTTTTATGTCTATGGAGTGGCAGATCCATTGTTTGGAAGCACTGATCAACATCGCCGTTCGAAGTGCATCTTGCGAGCAAGTGAGAGAATCTGTTCTGCTGTTGCTCAAGTCTTCTTCAAATCCCCGGGCAACCAATCGCGCCTTGATGACAGTTTTGCCTTCCTTTAATTTTTCAGTGAGAACTCACCGTGAAGTAATCAATGTTTGACCCTCATCCCGAACTTCATCATACACTGAATTTCACTTCCCACTTTCAAGCTCTTTCTGTTTGGCCATATTAGTGCCTGAGCTTAAGGGGGTCGTTTAGGCGAAAATGGTCAAAATGATCAATTTTCTGTTTTTTGCTCAAAAAGTGTCTTCAGGTATGTGGGCATTACGTCCTAAATTTTTAGGGGGCTAGCGGCACTAGAACC
>LQNS02015106.1:254788-295267 GCA_001587735.2 Parhyale hawaiensis
AACGATGTTGTAGAAATTAGGCCCCGGTGTTCACACTCGTATCATATCTAGAACGATGCAAATTTCGTGTCTATTAGTTTGGAGAGAAACAGTTTGTGTCATTGATAGTTTATGCTCACGTGCTTAGCATAGGTACCTATATCAGACCTATAGGCCTATCAGTCTGTTGGCACAGTCACGAGGCAAAAACTGTAACTGTGTTGTAGAATACACAGTATTGGATTTATATAGCAATGTTGACATTGGTTTTGTTGTAGTTTAGGTAGTAAGTGAATTCGCAAAGATTAATATGAACAAAATTTCACTTCTTGAAAAAAATACTGATTGTTAAGGCGCCTGCTAGAAGTATTTGTAGACGATGCGAGTTCCTCGCTTGTTCGAATTTCTGTCTTTTGCCTTTGTTTTTTAAAGAATGCGTCCGTGCATATAACGATTTCATGGAAAATATTCAATTAAAATTTCAGATACCAGACGGGTCGAATTCGGTTTTCGGGGCAACAATCTGTAGTGAACTACTTGCAGTTTCTAGTAACTACCTACTTGGTATAGTCAATATTGTAGCATTTGCTTTCCATTGTTTGCAAATAGGTATATCTTCATTTTAACTTTAGTAATAAATATAAAGCGTTAAGGTAACCACTGTGTCTTATATTCAAGGTCCGTTTAATATCTATTCTTCAAAACTTTATAGAAATTTAGCGTTTTTGTAAAGCATAAAGAGGTTCGTTTATTGGTTGCACATTAGCAATTCTTTCCGATGATACTGGCAGAATGGTGCTATTCGGTATTTTTATTGTTTCAACGACGTATGTTTTTTTCGCACAATTAAAATATGATAGGCTATAGGTACCTTCTCATATGCACGGAAAAACGGAAGTGCGCAGTGAGATACGGGATATAGACACGCAGATACATGCGCGTGTTACATAGCAGATGAAACTGTTATGTATTGCATTGCTATTAAGTGTTTAATTTTAAACTAAAAAATTATTACCCTGATCTGTTTCCACTCATTCATTATTTGTGTCCTGAAAAGTCTTTGATTTCGCCGATACCAACCAATAAACACAGTTTATACTTAGGCCTACAGAGAGAATTGATATGTTTCTATTTCCCTTTAAAAGGTAGCTTATATAAATTTATGCAATTCAGTACTTAGCTTTACCGTATTTAAATTAAGTTTAATATAATGTTCTTTTTTTGTGAGTGTAAAAGGCCCATATATTACCTACTATATTAAAGGCCGGTTCACACGATAGTATTTCACCCTACGTTCATACTTCGTAGCGTTCGATTGCGTTGCTGTCTGTTTAAACAACAGAAAAGTGCACAACTGTTCGATTTCTAATTCATTCCAAACTTGCACAGATATCTAAAACTCTCTTGTTCAACCTCGCTGAGCAAACTGACTTGATCACTGTCAGTACTTTCGTGTACACACGTGTCTTTATTACGGCACCACGAGTCATTCAGATATTTTGTAGTATGAGCATAGGTCAAAACGCTGACGTGTGAACAGCGGCATTTGGTACGTACAGCGTACGTGAGCTAGCGACAGGGCTACTACGTGCACAGCGCGACCCGGTGCCATAATTCAGACCACGTCACGTGACTGCGCATGCGGCCGCCGCGCTCTTTTTCTCTCTCTTCTGCTATACGCGAGCCACCATCTCCTGGAGGTCACGTTCCTTAGCTTCTTATTTGTACCACGTGAAGAAGTTATTTTACGGAATTTTTTTTTTTTCGTTGCACGAGCGACCATCACTTGCTCACATGACAATTTAGTGGTTTATTTGTTTCGCGTGAAACATGCATTCTGAGGGATATTTGCTCTCTTTTGCTTCGTGAACGACCATCTCCTTTAGGTCGCGCTTAGCTGCGTCTTTTTTTGACGCAGCATTAATTTAAGGGAAATTTTTATTTTTTGAAACCTATTCGCTACATAGAGACGGCAGCTCTTACCTACCCAAGTACCAATACCTAAATACATTTGATTCCCGAGTATCGAAGGTTGTTACTTCTTTGTACTAATTTACTTATATCATATGCAAGCACGCTATAGGAGCAAATTCGGTTTAAGACACAAACGAGAGGCTAAGCATGCAGAGGCTCTATAGCACTTTTATTACAGGCCCGTAGATATGATACCGTACAGACTGCTTGCCACTTGCATTTAATTCTAGATGCTATGAAAGATAAATATCGAAGTGTCATTAATCATGCATCCGGTTTTCTTTAGCCTATATAGTACTAGGCTACCTATCATTGGTAATTCTATGACCAATAACAGACTGGTAGGTAATTAGAGAGTAATGTAGCGAATCGGGCATTTTGTGGTCAACTGCAGCCGTTCCTGGCTGTCGCCTACTTCCGGTTTCCCAGGCCCCGCCCACTTCCGGTTCTCGCTTCCCCTGACCCCCGCTACACCGGAAGTGCATAGGCTGTTCCAAACCGGAAGCGCACGCGCGAGGGTAGGGTACGGCTGCAGTCGACCACAAAATGCCCGATTCGCTACATTACTCTCTACTTCGGTACCAGCTGAGCACACCGACGTGTGTGTGATGAACTATTCATGTTGAACAACACAGAAGAGTATGGCCTACATGTAATAATGGTGAGTCCACCTGACAGCTTTCATGTTACGTGTATAAGGTTTTGATAGCCAACCCGTATTAACTCCAAAAAGTTTGCTCTTTTTTTTTAGTTTATAATTTGCAGTATAAATCAATTAACCTTTTCAGTTTTCACTTATGGCGTAGCTACAATGTATGCAATAGAACGTAACAGTAGGGGCTTTAATACGAGAAGTACAGTAACGATTTAATTGGTGCTACGGACGTTATTGCTCTAGTCATATTAGCCCCCAATTAGGCTAGTGTTAGAGTTACGAAAAGAAACAAAATTGAACTCGAATTAAACGTTTAACGAGCAGTGTGGAAAAATTGTGGTAGGTCTATAGGGGATGGAATAGCAGCGGAGTTTCCGTAACGGAAGCGTTGATCGAAGAACATCAAATTGCAAAAATAAGTGAATCAATAAAAATACCTACATTGTGAAAACTGAAAATATATTTTATTCAAAAAGATCTTTAATTTTTTCGTTTTCGATTCGCCTACATTGAGCGAGATATGCTAATCCAATTAGCTTTAGTTTCATTTTCTGACTTCAGATTTGAGTAATCAGTTCACCCATTTGGACAGAGCTTCATCTGTTAATCGTCAACCGAATACGCTCGAGCCTACGATACATATGCAGTTGTACCTAGTTTACATTAGTTAAGCTTTTCACTCCTGATCTTATTTGAACCATTTAAAATTTTAGCCTTTCTTAAAAGCTCGAACACTTGCAGCACGATCCAACTGGTTGAAAGCAACTCTTAGAGGAATAGAGGAAGTTCAGCCCTTTTTATAACCCGCTGCAGCGAGACGAAAGCGGCACTGTGTAGGCGACAGTGTGGGATTTACTCGTGTATTTAGTGCCTCTCGGACTCTTGTCGTGGAGGCTGTGCCATGCTGCGAGCTGTGGGTCTCCGAATGGACTCTGGTTTCTTAACTGAAACTCTTGTGTGCAAATTCGCTCTAGCCATTCTAACTGTTCTGTTAGTTTTTCTTTTTTTTGTTTTTGAGTCAACAAATAGCTAGTTGAATTTTAAATTTTATAGCCAGTAAGAAGTACTGTTCATTTTAAATATTTAAAAATTACATAACGGTTGCGACAGCAGCGTTAACGTAGAGAAAGAGTTGAGTGAGACCTACGTAGGTAATTATTGATGTATCGATGATGTTACTCGAGCTTGTCGCTTCCTTATAAGAAATGTCAAGCATCAATCCGATATTTTCTGGTACCGCTTATTGATAGGCCTACTTTTAGACATCGGGGATAACCGCTGATGATTTTCCGTTAGGATCATAGCTTTAACATTTTCTGTAGGGTATTGTCTACCGCTCAACACAGTTAGAAATGTGTCACGTTGATGCTTTAAGTGATGGTTGCTGCCAGGCATTGATGCTTTAAGTGATGGTTGCTGCCAGAAGCTGCTAGCTGCTTTACGGGCATAGGTACCTATCTATGTAACGTACATTCATTAAGAACTAGAACGCCTCGGTGGCGTAAGACCATTACCCGCGGCAAGGGAGTAAATTCAACTAAGTCATTTTTGATGAACAAGGCTAGGGTACAGCCGCATTCTTCCTATGGATTAGCTCTTCAATAATGACATAGGAAAAAATAGAACGCCCTCTTCTCCAGACGATCTGCCGCGGTGGAGAAAATTCTACGCCGTCATTTTTTATGGCCTGGTAGGCCCAGTTTTTTTACATGGGTCACATCTATGGCAACTCACCAAACTCCCTGCTAAATTTTATGAAGATATTGCTCAACTTCTTCGACCACTTTTTGGGTATTCAGACAGGTTACAGGTCAATTCGGACCCCTGGACAACTCAGACCCCCCAACTCAGACCCTCCCAACTCAGACCCCCCAACTCAGACCCCGCCGACTCAGACCCANCGTGACTCTGCGCATGCGGCCGCCGCGCTCTTTTTCTCTCTCTTCTGCTATACGCGAGCCACCATCTCCTGGAGGTCACGTTCCTTAGCTTCTTATTTGTACCACGTGAAGAAGTTATTTTACGGATTTTTTTTTTTCGGTGCACGAGCGACCATCACTTGCCCACATGACAATTTATTGGTTTATTTGTTTCGCGTGAAACATGCATTCTGAGGGATATTTGCTCTCTTTTGCTTCGTGAACGACCATCTCCTTTAGGTCGCGCTTAGCTGCGTCTTTCTTTTACGCAGCATTAATTTGAGGAAAATTTTTATTTTTTGAAACCTATTCGCTACATAGAGACGGCAGCTCTTACCTACCCAAGTACCAATACCTAAATACATTTGATTCCCGAGTATCGAAGGTTGCTACTTCTTTGTACTAATGTACTTATATCATATGCAAGCACGCTATAGGAGCAAATTCGGTTTAAGACACAAACGAGAGGCTAAGCATGCAGAGGCTCTATCGCACTGTTGTTACAGGCCCGTAGATATGATACCGTATAGACTGCTTGCCACTTGCAGTTAATTCTAGATGATATGCAGATAAATATCGAAGTGTCATGAATCATGCATCCGGTTTTCTTTAGCTTATATAGTACTAGGCTACCTATCATTGGTAATTTTATGACCAATAACAGACTGGTAGGTACCAGCTGAGCACACCGACGTGTGTGTGATGAACTATTCATGTTGAACAACACAGAAGACTATGGTCTACGTGTAATAATGGTGAGTTCACCTGACAGCTTTCATCTTACATATATAAGGTTTTGATAGCCAACCCGGATTAACTCCGTTTTTTTTTAGTTTATATGTTGCAGTATAAATCCATTAACCTTTTCAGTTTTCACTTATGGCGTAGCTACAATGTATGCAATAGAACGTAACAGTTGGGGCTTTAATACAAGAAGTACAGTAACGATTTAATTGGAGCTACGGATGTTACTTCTCAAGTCGTATTAGCCCCCAGTTAGGCTAGTGTTAGTGTTACGAAGAGAAACAAAATTGAACTCGAATTAAACGTTTAACGAGCAGTGTGGAAAAATTGTGGTAGGTCTATACGGGATGGAATAGCGGCGGAGTTTCCGTAACGGAAGCGTTGATCGAAGAACATCAAATTGCAAAAATAAGTGAATCAATAAAAATACATTGCGAAAACTGAAAATATGTTTTATTCAAAAGGATCTTTAAGTTTTTTCGTTTTCGATTCGCCTACATTGAGCGAGATGTACTAATCCAATTAGCTTCAGTTTCATTTTCTGACTTCAGACTTGAGCCATCAGTTCACCCCTTTGGGCAGAGCTTCATCTGTTAATCGTCAACCGAATACGCTCGAGCGTACGATACATATGCTGTGGTAGTTTACATTAGTTAAGCTTATCGCTCCTGATCTTATTTGAACCATTTAAAATTGTAGCCTTTCTCAAAAGCTCGAACACTTGCAGCACAATCCAACGGGTTGAAAGCAACTCTTAGAGGAAGTTCAGCCCTTTTTATAACCCGCTGCAGCGAGACGAAAGCGGCACTGTGTAGGCGACAGTGTGGGATTTACTCGTGTATTTAGTGCCTCTCAGACTCTTGTCGTGGAGGTTGTGCCATGCTGCGAGCTGTGGGTCTACGAATGGACTCTGGTTTCTTAACTGAAACTCTTGTCTGCAAATTCGCTCTAGCCATTCTAAATGTTCTGTTAATTTTTTTTTTTTTAGTCATCAAATAGCTAGTTGAATTTTAAATTCTATAGCCAATAAGAAGTACTGTTCATTTTAAACATTTAAAAATTACATAATGGTTGCGACAGCAGCGTTATCGTAGAGAAAGGGTTGAGTGAGACATACGTCGGTAATTATTGATGTATCGATGATGCTACTCGAGCTTGTCGCTTCCTTATAAGAAATGTCAAGCATCAATCCGTTATTTTCTGGTACCGCTTAGACATCGGGGATAACCGCTGATGATTTTCCGTTAGGATCATAGCTTTAACATTTTCTGTAGGGTATTGTCTACCACTCAACACAGTTAGAAATGTGTCACATTGATGCTTTAAGTGATGATTGCTGCCAGAAGCTGCTAGCTGCTTTACAGGCATATCTATCTATGTAACGTACATTCATTAAGAACTAGAACGCCTCGGTGGCGTAAGACCATCACCCGCGGCAGGGGAGTAAATTCAACGAAGTCATTTTTGATGAACAAGGCTAGGGTACTACCGCATTCTTTCCATTGATTAGCTTTTCAATAATAACATAGGAAAAATAGAACGCCCTGTTCTCCAGACGATCTGCTGCGGTGGAGAAAATTCCACGACGTCATTTTTATGGCCTGCTAGGCCCAGTTTTTTGACACGGGTCACATCTATGGCAACTCACCAAACTCCCTACTAAATTTTATGAAGATTGCTCAACTTCTTCGACCACTTTTTGGGTATCCACTTTTTGGGTATTCAGACATACAAATAAATAACTATACTTGGGCCTATATACTTAAATCTTCTACAAAAACATTTTCACCTCTCTCATTTCGTTCGCGGGTGATAAATACTTCCGTATAAAGGCTATTTGTATCAATAGCGATTGGCAAGTAAAACAATTGGGTATGAAGCGATTGAGGCACTGCAGTTGCATGTAATATTTTCATTCATTTCATAAAGATGAGTTGGTGTTGATCTTTCGTTTTAACTTTTGAGGCTAGACGTTTATATGTATATAATGGAAAGGTAATTGTTTACTTCTATTGATAATGATGTTGTAGACAATATTGAGTGAAATTAACGGCTGTTACAAGGTTCCAAATAAATAATTTTGTATTTTTTCTTTTCAGCAGCTTGGAAAGGCCTATAATAATTTTTCTCAACTACTAAGTACGTAAACCTTCGTTTCTAGACAGTAAATATTTCACGTGAGAATTTTAGCTTTAAACTGTTTATCCATTATATTAAAATTTATTGAAAAATTCAAGTAAATAGGGGAAATAATGCTGCAGTTCTGCAGTGCGTCCATCGCCCATAGCAAGTGTTAATACAATTTTAATGAATTTAGGCTTCATAAATGTTTATTATTTTGATTATTCGTATCAAGCGAGCATAGGAGATCATGCAGTGCTTGTAGGCAGTTACACGATCCTCCATCGTGAACAGCAAGTATTATACCAATTAGTTAAGCATTTTGGCTCCATTTTCGTGTTACTGAATCTAATTACCTCCGCCAAGGAGGTTTTGTTTTGTTGTGTTTGTCTGTCACAAAGATAGGTAACACACAAAGCTATAGACGGATCTTCACGAAATTTACTGAAATGATTAGCCATATTAGCAGTAAATTTACAGAAAATTTAATTTAGGTGAAGATCCGTTCTACAGTTTGTTTGTCTGTTTTTTTTTTTTTTTTTTGTTAGTAGCATCACTCAAAAATTTATTGGCGTATTTCTATGAAATTTACGTGAGCTGTTAGGTCTATCATGAAGAGCAAGTAACCAAATTCTTGTGTTGATCCATTTGTTTATGTCCGTGTTTAATATTATGTTTGTTAGCTTAATAGTTCAAAAAGGTATGGACGGATCTTTTTTAAATTTACCGGAATTATTGGAAATGTTAAAAGACAAAAATGATTAAATATTAGTGCTGATCGGTTGGTCTGTTTATGTGTTTGACTATTGCTGGTCAGAATCTTTATTAGCCACATAGGTAACGCAAAAAACTTGAACAGTTCCTCAAGAAAATTACAGAAGCTGTTAAACTATCAAAAGGCACAAATAACCTAATTTTGGTGCTGACAGTATAAGGAAATCATAGTCTCAGAACCAATTTGTATTTTTCGTTTATGTTGCCTTACTTGGCGGGAGTATGCACACTCAGAGTGCGCTAGTTGATTATGTAATCATAAGCGATACAGCAGTTCCGCTAAGTTTTATACACTTGCGACTGCTGCCGTTGATTGGCTATAGTTCCACATCACCGTGTCGTGTGACGCCACACCGCAGTTGCCCCATTTGGCAGTGCGCCAACTTATGATAACGCCAGAGTTCCCACGTCCTTGGCGTATGGTAAACCGACCAACAGTTGCGTCATCGCCCGAAATTAAGGCAAATAAGTATGAGCTCAACTTATAATTTTAGGCAATTTGTTGAGTTAAATTTCGTCATCTTAATTTTGCCGGCCAATTGAACGCACCCTATTTAGACCATAGATGTGTGATGTAGATCTGATCAAATAGGCTATGGGACTTGGATATTGACGCACCAAGAAGCGTACTCGTCGCTCTGCTGTTTCTCGTGTAACGAAACTCACCAACTTGGGTACCAATACTGTGATGTACGTAATTACTTTGCCATGCCCGCCCGAAACACGAAGCCAGTTTCGGTACCTCTATCAGGCCAAGTTTCTTCATAAACGACGTTTAAATCAGTCATATGCTTAAGTGAAAATGAAGGGGTGGTAGGGTTTTACAAAGTTAAGCTGGATATGGAGTAGGTATCGATGTAAGTATTTACTCTACGGTATGTCGTATCCATATTTCATTACCAATAATAATACTTGCGACTGCAAGAGCGAGATACCAGAAACATGATTTTCTACTAGAAACATATTTTTCAAAGTCCAAGTATACACTGCAGTGATACATACGTATAGTATACAGGGTCGAACAGAATAGATTGGGACCAATTTAAGTAAGATTTGAAATGTATCATTGCAACTTGGGACATGGTTGAATCGTAATCCTATGTATCTAAATTTCAATTGCAGATTTTATTACAATATCTATTAAAATATGGGATCCAAATGAAGGGGATGTGGTGAGCGATCGAAGTCGCACTCCACGCAGTGCTACAGTGAGATCATAAGTGCTGCTGAGTTTGCCAAATCTATTGCTGAACGCACGTTTATTAACTTAAGAGTACTGGAGATCTTAAGCGACCATTTCACTTGTCCCAAAGTTATTGTTAATTCTCAGTCACTGGTACCGTTGTAACGATCATTTAGTGGGATTTCTTCAAGGTTGAGTGAGCTTGCTATAATCAGTGGTGTTTTTTAGGATGACTGTTTCGAGAGCAGTACGTACGGTATGACCTTGAACTTAAGGGTTTCGTAAGAACGCACCGTTCGTTTCGTAGAGAGATGCCCGAAGCTCTCCTGGGCCAATTCAAGACTCGTGTTGGAATTGTTTGAAATTTTGTAGACAACAGAAGTTCATTGAGTTTTGGCCTTCTAAGCCAGGTATTACGGGTTCGAGCCTCGCTGGAGGTTCCTCTTAGAAAGACTCCCACTCCTTCATATGGGGTGTGAAGGTCTGACATGTTTCCCGGCCTGGTGTGGCCGGTTAGTAAAATTGCTGGTAGCTATATATAATTCCAGTGCTACATTAAAATAAGTACTTGTGTTTATGGCGCTGGTTCCATTAGCCAGGATATACGAGTTCTATTGGCGAACTGTGGTACTAAAGCAGGGATAACAATACGACAAATAAATTTCTAATGCTTACTGTATACTTGTAACTAAGTTTGATAAATACAGTGATAGCCGAACAAGGTTTGACTGTGGTACAAATGTAAATAATATAGATTTCAGTACTTGTCATCGAGACACAGGTATTAGGGGCAAGTAGTAACATTTTTGCTCTTGATATGCAATTGAATCACCTTCAATAGAACCCCGATCGTGCGCTGGTGACAGTCACTGTACACCAGAAGAGGCATTCAGCTGACGCGTGAACAATTATTGTAGAATTAGAGATCCCTGTATAGGCAAGAACTAATTATTCACGTGTTGCAGAACCGACAAGAGCGCACTGCATAAAGGGACGGTATCGTACTTGAATACAATGCGCACTAATTAGATTTCCGTGCTCATAACTAATCCCTGCGCACGCTGTCGCAGGAACAAATTGTACCGTAGTTTTAAAATTACTTAACTATCCTAGATGACCAAGTATACATCTCTGCGGATTTTCATTTTCCTCGTGGTTCCGGTATTTTTTTTTAGAACGGCAATGCTCGCATCCGCCGGTCTACTGCATGTAGTGCAAGATTGATTCAGGAATCGCGAGGGACCTTTTTTTTAATGGAATGGCTCCACAGTCTCCTGTTTTAAACCTTATCGAGAAATTACGGTACTAATAGGGGAGGGAGTTACGAAGCTTAACTCCTCATCCTGCTTCCTTGAAAGATCTTTCTAAACGTCTACTAGTACTCGGGACAAATTTTGTATGTAACGTTCGCAAAATCTTGTAGAATCTATGCCTAATAAAATGAAGGCTGTTAGCAATGAAAAATGTGGTCCTGTAAACTATTAAGCTTCATTAGTTTCATTAATCCGCATTTCTCTTGGGTGCAAGAAACTTATTGTCCGATTAATTTGTGTAAAAAAATGTGAAAATTCAGGATACGAACGGCTTTCTGGAACGTTTATCGTATCCTTATAATAAATCTCTTCTGACGAATTTCATTTTCTGCTCACTTTTTTACAGTCAATGCTCCAACACACTTGTTGAATCGCGGTTTGCCTTGTTTATTGCTAAGTTGAAAATTTTCCGAATTTGGAGAAAGTCTGCCTTGATTTCCCGTGCCGCCGTAGTCTGAAAATTTCGGTCGTAATTTGCTCGATACATGAGGCAGGTCAGGCGCTTATCTGCCGCTAGCGACCATCAGAACGACAGCCACGAATTGTTTCGCGCTTTCAGATGAGCTTTCAAGATCGTAAATTTTCTGACGATCCTTTTGTTAAAGCTTGCGATTGCAAGTCATGAGAGCCTCAATGAGTCACAAGAGATCTTGACTGTTGTGCGTGGTTGCAATTATTCACCGAAAGAAGTGCTTGAGTGCAAGCCTTGAGAGTGTGAATGAATCGCTAGAGGTCTCTTGACCGATAAGCGCGTTTGCCGAACTGAATGGAGACGGAGACGAGTGTGCTGTCATGGCACCTGAACAAAACCACGCGTGAAGTCATCACTCGTCACAGCCAATTGCGCCTCGGCAAGTTCCCTGCAGCGAGAGGATCGGCTCCTCCGATTGGCTCTGTTTTATTAGTGTGCACTCTGCAGAGTCTGCACATTAGCTGATCATCACTGATGAGAGAGGGTGTAGAGAGGCATCAGCAGCTGGCGGAACTTCAGCTCTTCCTCTCCTGATGCGGTGGATTTGCTCTTCATATCTCCAATGCAGTGCTTGGCGAGTTAGGATTCCGCAATCGCGAAATTTTCATAAATTTTAATTATACCCTCGCGATCGTAATCTCGTTTTTTTCCTTTAATTCCCGATTCCGCGATCTAATATATCAACTTGAAAATAATTTTTACCAGCGCTACCGGAACGCTAAATATGCGATCGCCGATTTGCGCTCAACACTGTTCAGTTGCAGTACATGGTGTTCGGAAACTCACTGCTGACTCTTAATTTAAAAATAAACGTGTTTTTCCCGTTTTTTAATGTCGCATTGCATGAGTACATTCCACCACCTTCTCGCATGTGTGTTCGACGGGTTACGCCTTTTCTTACGACAAAATCTTAAGAATATGAACTATACCTGAAAGATCTGAAACTGAATACAAGAGGTAAACACGCCAAATTAATCGTTCGTAGCGCAGAGGCCATGAAACTTTCCCCAGCAGTCAGCTACGCTTTTGGTTTTCTGGTGGGTTTCCGGCTCCTCGAGTAGACACAAGCAAACACTCAACTTTTTTGTATTTGTGTCGTATATATTTCCTGGTTATGTCACCCTCTCACCCATGCCCCCTCTTGCCTCACTACCTTTCCAGAGGGGAGGGGAGGGGATATCGGTGTCAACCACATAAAGGTGGGTGCGCACTAACCTAAAAATTGCACAGCCATACAAATCTTATATCCGAATACGTTGCCGCGAACAAGCTTTGGCTTGCACATCGCCATACAACTAAAACTAATACCTAGCTACCTAATTTATGTGTGGTTTCTTTCAGTTTGTACGCTATGACAAGCTGCAGTGAGATTTTGGGCATAGGCTATCTCCTACTTTTGAGTTATTTTAAAGTTACAATGACATCTAGTTTTAGCGCGACAATCGAAAGCCGTGAATTTTAATCATGGAAACGTGACCGTCAAAGGGTTAAACAGAGACTTCAGTAACTACAAGAGTTAGGACTAAGAACGTGAATTTTGTTCGGATAACTTTTGCAATTGGAGCTCAGTTCGTAGAAAGCTCCTGTCGGGGTACAACCGCTGTATCCGCTAGCACCGAGAGCCCGAAGGTTACGGATGGAAGAAAACGCATGTTGATGTTTAACATTCTATCTTCTTGAAAGTTCATATTCTGGGTTCACAAAATTAATCAACATAATGGTGATGAATGCACGTAAATCGGCTTCTTATATCAACAAAGATTTTACACTATACAGTATGATGATAATTACAATTATGGCTCTAGCGATCGCTATGCTGAAAAACACAGAAAGTGATGGCACCAAGTGTGCTACAATCATTTGTCGAGTTAAAGTTGTTATGAAATGATCGACTACAGCTATCGAAGCGTGGTAGTTTATAATAAATATGCAGTAGGAGTCGTGACATAGATAAGAGGAGTGGGATTCCGGTACAGCAAATATAAGTTGGTAATGATTTCAATGGATTGAAAGTGGGCCTGCCACAGGGAGCGGACGGCTGTCCTTTTGACTGAGTATTAATTACGTACATGAGTGGCACGCACTGCATATACTATAGAATCTCAGCTAGTAAACACGTGGCACAATAACAGCATAATAACTTCGCATATCATGGAGAGCACAAATGTAGTGAATGATGATTAAGATACGTGTACGAAGTAAACATTACTGCGTAGTAATTATGGCGAGTAACAAATATGGTGCATCGTAAGCATGGGAATTATAATGAAAGCGATAGAGCACCGTTGCGTTGAGAGCTTGTGTAAACATTTAGACAATTGACTACGTTTACAGAGAAGACACAGCGAAAGCAATGACACTAAAAGGTGACTGTATGCTGAAAAACAAATATGGTGCAACGCAAGCACTTGGACTATAATGAAGCAAAACAGCACCACTGTGTTGAGAGATATAGCACAGACTTAAGGCAGCATTACGCACACACATGAGCGCAGGATAATGGGTGCTGGACACTAGAGTCTGAACTACAAATACGCGGCACAAGTAACGAACTGCCGCATAGACTATAGTAGCGGTAAATGCCTAAGATAACAATCATGTGCACATTGTGCAGCGGAAAGCTGCGTTACACACGGTAAATATATCTGCTGAGTGCAGCAAATAAAGACACTGAGTATGAGTGCGCGAAATGAGTAAGAGCACAGCCAACATCGATACATGAAAGAGGGTGTGCAAACTATGTTAATTTCACAATGGATCACTATTAAAGAAAACGTCTTACTTTCAAAATGATTGCAGTTTCAGTTTGAAACTGGTTGCTACACTTCGTGCGCTTTATATGAGGAGCAAGAAGGCTGTCTCTTACGTGAATACAACAGGTAGCGAGAAAAGTACGAAGTCAAATTAACTTGATGCTAGCGGCAACATATTCGAACACATCAGGAAACACAAATGTATCACAATAGTACATTGGTGGTGAAACTTATATTGGATATGAGCTCCTGGTGAGGCTGCAAAGAGATCGAGACTGATGCCGAATGCAATTGGAAACTGCTTTTATAATCGAACTTGCCGGCTTTTTGAGATCGTTTCCAGAACTTTCGATATAGGTGCTTAAATCTACAATAAAATCTACCATGGCTTACAGTGGTATTTGCGAAAGCCATGTCGTACGTTTGTGAGGCTCTACGTACGGAGCACCGGAGGCGAAGTCATAAATTGTACATGGAATTTTTTGAGGCATCGCTAGTCTGCGGCCGTACACATATGACACTCGGAAGTGCAGAGGTTGCCTAATAATAAAATTCGAGGCAATGGATCCAATAAACTTGGTCGGAAGTCTTTTAGAGACGGGCAGCCGGAAGGTTCAAAGGAACTTCTTGAGGTTATAATTATTGGGATGAGACAAAGGCATGCTTTGCGAGAAAGTAAAATGCCAAGGAAAGCTATGTCGAACGAAAATGTTCTGGATTGAGTCGGAGGTGCGACTAATCTAGCCGTTGGCATCCATGCGTCCAGGGCATGACATAAGATATATACATAATAAGTTAATGTTACAAAATATGAATTCGTTCTTGCCGTGACAACGGCCTTGAATCAGCCTTGATCCCACAGAACCAGAAGCCACCTCTCATTGTGTTTGTAACCCGCTGCAAACCCCTTTCCGTCATTATTGATTATCAATGTTACTAAAACAGCGCTTTGAAACGTGACGTTTGTAACTTTTTGGGCGGACCAGATTAAGCACCCCCGCATTAGGCCTGTCTCTCGGGCCCTACGTACGGCTCATTTCCCCACCTCAGATTACCCCGTCTCATTGGCGCCAGGCTGCGCTCAATTTCTGCGAAGTTCAGGTCTCCATGCATCCGGCGTACGGAGTTACCGTATTCTTTTCCCACTTATTTCCTGCGCCTGTCACGTCCTCATGTTCGTTTCTGTATGGCAAAGTGTCTTTCTGCTGTCCATGGCTTTTGCCTCGACGTTTGGATTTCCATCTTCGTTGATATATTCTTCACTATATAGCTTCCTTTTGCTGTTCCACATGACTACGTCAGGGTGTTGCACCCCCAATTTGGGGGCACTGCATCCACATGAGAATAAACGTGGTCTATTTCTCTATATCTATCTATCATATATTTCTTTTAGTCATATTTCTGCTTCTGCTGTTGCTTCTACCCTAGTCCTGTCCTTCCGCTGGCTTCTTTCCATCCCTTTGCTGTTCCTTTTTGCGTCCCTGCTATTTCTACCCATTAGTATTCTTTTTTTGCTATTGCATTTCCTTGCGATGTCCTTCACCTCGCCACCATCCCTCATTTTCACTTCCGTCGCTGTATAAATAGCCTCAGCAGCTGCGATGCCTGGCAGAAACTAACTCAGCCTTACTGGAAGCGGACGCGTTCCAGTCCCGGTGCCGCTCCATCCCTGCTGCATTCCCCTTTGTTTCTGACCGATCGTTTTTAACTCCACGCAATTAAGTTTCTGCCGATACTGGACGCTGTGACTTGTTATAAGTGTCCATACGTTTCCGTCCAGTTCGCTTTAATGTCCCAAAGAAAGGGACCTGTTGCATAACTTTAAGTCCCAGACTGGTGTGTTCCCTCACCGTCATGGTGTATCGCTACATCAGCGTTTTTGGACGGTGCTTCCAGCCGCCTCCCACAGGTGAGACGCTCCGGTCGTGCTGCTACAAATAGTTATGGTGTCTGTACATTTATATCATCGCGTCTATATCATTCTCAGGAGTTGTAGCCATGCCAATTGTTGTCATGTAGATTTGTGTTAGAATTACGCTGTATATAGTTGTTTTGCTTGCGTCGTAAGGTGTTGCTTTTTAAATGTCGGCTTTTATTTTTAGTCTCTTAACTGCGATGACTTAGAGCATGAGTATTCCAAAATAACATTTACGGAAAATTTTAGTGTTTTAATCATTACAGCTGATGGAGAAATTCAATTGATATAGCTAACTCATAACGCATAAAATACTTAAATCTTCTGTGAGAAACAAGTTTACGGTATAAGAAAAAATGAGATTTCACAATATAAAAAGTGTGAAGTGCGTTCTTCTTTAGAAAAAAAAAATTATATTTTCGTGGTTTAGCTAGGTTTGGTTAGGCTAGGGTACATTCTTAGTGCATGAGGCTGTAGTAAGTAGTGTCGGTGGAATATTACCTTATCACGGTAATCTTTGTACCGCCTACATATGATACAGATTTTCATAGGAATAGAAAATAAATGTTTAAAACGTGAGCGAACGGTCCTTTTGGCGGCTAATTCTTAAACCTGCCGAGTCAGTGATTGATTTTGCGCTTGCTGGAATTGCTCTCCTAAAACATCGCAGTAAGTATTGTGACCCGTAAAAGTATTGAATGCATTTGATTTGTTACCAGTATTGCGGAGAGACGTTTACTTTGGTGCACATGTTTATTATGTCGTTTGATATATGCCGAAGTGTGAGAGTTTTGTCAGCCTTGCCATTAGACGTTTTACTCTTCTCTGGCTTAACGATTTGCGTTTGTCCTTTTAATTATAACTATACCCGCCTAAGCATTCATGGAAAGAAATTTGAAAAAAAAACGCAAAGACTTAACATTAGCAAAATTAGTTGGAGAATAATCCTCACTCTAAAATAGGTTAAGCAGTGAATGCACTATATACATGTACACAATTCAGCAGTATTGTATACCATTATTTAATAGCTTTATGCAAAATCTCCATTACGTACGTTTAGGATATGCTCGATTAGGTGCCAAAATGAAGCACTCGAGGCTTGACTTGCCTGAAACTGCAGACAGCTGCATTGGCTTCGTCCCTGTGTATTGAGTTTCAAGCATTGACCCTTAACCGCTTCCTCTTGAGACTTCCAGCAGCTCAACCTTGCTTGGTAAAAATCAAATGCAATTTACAGCCTGCTTAACGTAATTGCGTTCCTTCTAACAATGGCAACATTATTCAAAGTGTCAAAGCCAAAGCTTCTGACGGAAGTTGCAGACAAGCTAAGCCGTAGGTTTAATTTCGGTGCTCAGTCGAACGTGTCGTAAGTAATGTCCAACCGCTCTCCATACAGTTGTTCATGTGTCGGCTGCATATCGAGGGCTTATAGAACCAGAAGTGGCTATGCCCATTTTGGCAAAATCGGGTTCCATGCACTCATTAAGTTGGTGCCCGTGAGGTTTATTTTTAGTATCGCGGGTGTCTATGACATATCTCTCCAAGCCATATCTTTTAAATGAAGAGATACATATGGCATAGACACTTGTGATACCGAAAATGTGCCTCTCGGGCACCCAATTTGTGAGTGAAACCCGATTTTACCAAAAATGAACATAGCCACTTCTGGTTCTGAGCCCTCGAATTTACTAGAATCTTCGCCTATTCTTCCATGCAGAACTCCAGATGGTTAATGTTTTTTGGAGTCCTTGCATGGATCTTTAATCCCCAAAGACTTCCATGAATTCTCAATTAAATTTAGGTTGAGTGACTGTCGTGGCTATGACATCATGTCGATTTTTCTCTTATCTTCAGTCTATTTCTGGTTTGTCTTGGCTGTATACGTACTTCGTATCGTACTGCTAGTTGTTGTTACAGCAGCATTTCGCCATGCAAGACCCAGTGATTTGGAAGGCTTCAGAAATTTTCATGAAACTGTGTCGCGCATGTGATTAATTCTATTGCGCTATAGTGCCTTTTGTTGAAAATTTAACAGCCTATGTCATACATAATAGTACCACATATGATATTTACCAATGTTTCGAACGATAGTTATTGGTTCATTCAGTTTTTCGTATCGTTACAATAATCATCTCCACTGCGGTGACGGCCGATGATGTGTTTGGCCAAATCCTGAAATAACTGCTTAATTTACCCGTTTTATTAAAGGATGCTGCAGAAGGTTGACGGTAAGAGCGAGCAGACGAGGCTATCGTTTTGCTAAGTGTCGTGGTCGTTCCTGTTTGGTCGACTGCAACTGTCGTATTATTAGAACGATTAGTACATCATCCAAAGTGGATGATGCTTCTTCCTCCTCCTCCCCCCTCATCAGCCTAAGAACGATAGAAAATCTGAGAAGACGCCGAGGCAATGGGACGGTAGAAGGACATCATGGTTCTTTAACGCCGGGAGCACAATACATGCCCAACTTATGAGAAAACGTTCAACTCGTACGGCCTTAACTTCCGTAGGTACTTTCCAGCGCTATCTTTGATACTAGCTAGCTGTTGCTGTGTGAATAGGTCGGCGTGCGAGCTGAACGTCCGCTCATAAACAACGTGATAACATATCATGACTATGGTTACGTCCTGACTATAAACAGTGTTTTCCCTGAATCGTGTTGAGTGAGCATTAAACTAAAATACATCGAGTGCAGCTGGTGTCTTCAGGTGTTATCGATTGGGACAGTTCCAATGAGATACGCTAATCTCATTAGCTCTAATGTTTTTGAAGCTTCAGTCGTGAACAGAGAATATAGCTTATCTTGATTGCACTTTCCCAATCAATGCCATCTTTGATTAGTTGCTATGTGCACTTTGCTCACAAACGAAAAAGAAGAAAGCTCTGCGTTTCCAATAAATAAGAAATTCAGTATTTTTATCTCTCTTGTTTCTTCATTAGTGAGTCGGTGGTGAATTTACTCCATCTTCGGGCAGCCAGGCAGTGACATTAACATCTTTATGGTTTTCCAATATCCGTGGCTTGAAATTTGTTCCGTTGGAGACCAGAATGTGGTCGATGGCTTGGCTGGGCATTGGTATCAATTTCGTTGCTCTGCGTTGGACTCTCCATGTTATCGATATCTTTACACAGATGTGGTGACCAAAATTAAACGGCAAATTCTAAGTCCGGCCGCACTAATGCCTTGTACAAGAGGACGATGATGTCCTTGGATTTGTATTCAAAATTTCTGGTGATGAATCCAAGTACTCTGCTTGCCATTTTCACACTCATATCAACTTTCTGACTGTGTTGTAGTTTGTTTGTTATAGTGATTCCCAAGTCACGTTGTTGGGTGACCGTAGCCAATTCCGTCCCTTTCATTTTCAATGGAGTTGAAGGGTTCGCGAGCCCTATGTGCATTACTGAGCATTTGTCAACATTAAAGCTCATCTGCTACGTTGCACTCCATTCCATGAGGTGGTCAATGTCTTGTTGGACCTCAACTCTTTTTGTGGCAGGATGACATAGTTTTGTATCATCCGCAAATTTGCTGATTTTACTACCGATGTTAAGATCGAGATCATTGATGTAAAGTGAGAACAGAAGTGGGCCAAGTCCGCTGCCTTGTGGAACCCCTCATTATACCTGCGTCCAGTCGCTCGTTTATCCTTCAAGCTTCACTCGCTGCTGCCGACCCGTAAGCCATGCCCAGATCCATCATAAATAGTCTCCCTAGATGCAATGGGCTTCCAAGTTTTTCATTAGCCGTTGATGTGCGACTTTATCAAAAGCCATTTGGAAGTCTAGATACACAAGGTCTACACCCTTCTCTTCATTTGTAATAACCGTAACTTTTGAGAAAATGTCAAGAAGGTTTGTTAAGCAGCTTCTTCCATTTCGGAAGCCATGCTGAGAGTCGGATATGAGCTGATCCATCCTCAGGTGATCAGTGATGCGCTTTTGCAGAAGACGTTCGATACTTTTGCTGACGACCGATGTAAGACTAATTGGTCGATAGTTGCTGGGGCTTTTCTTGTCCCCCTTCTTATTTATTGGTATCACGTTAGCTAGTCTCCCATCCTGCGGAACTTCTCCGTTCTCAGAGACCAATTATATATTTCGAGCACTGGCTTCACAATGACTGGAGCCATTTCTCGTAGTTCCCGGGTAGTAAGATTATCTGGGCCAGTGGATTTGTACACATTTAGGTGGGTCAGTTGTTGAAGGATCTCGATCTCTGTGAAAACACATGTGTTTATGGGAGCAACTTGTATCGATGCTGGTTCAGGAATATTCGTAACATTTTCAACAGTAAATACAGGATGAAATAGTCGTTCAGGATTGTGGCTTTGTCTCATAGGTCGTTGGTGGTTGCACCGTCAGGTCTTTTGAGCGGATCTATGGTTTCATTTTTATTCTTCTTTCGTTTACATATTTATAGAATGCCTTTGGGTTCCGTTTCGCCATGGCGGCTACGTAAACTTCTTTTTCCCTTTTTGTGATCCTGACTATTTTCTTTACATCCCGACATGCCCTTTTATGACTGGACCTGTTCTCCTCTGTTGGATTACTCTTCCAAGCTTTGTAACGCACCTGTCGCCTTGCAATGCAGCATTTGACTGTCCGATTCATCCAGAGGGGATCATTACTGATACGAACTCGTTTATTTGGGATGTATAGTTCGGATGCTCTCAGGTTGGTCGTCTTCAAAATGTGTGAGCATTATTCAACACCGGCGTCTCTCATCGGGATTTCGAAGTCAGTTGTTCTTATTTCAGTTGCCATTCCCTGAAAATTCGCTCGTCGATAGTCTGGTAGCTTGAGGCGACTCGCATTAGCGGTGAATTTTTCATGGCCAGTTTTGAGCGTAAATTCAATCATGTTGTGGTCCCCAAGCCGGTCTAGGATGGCTAGGTCAACAATTTCACAATCAGGAGTGGACAGAACCAGATCTAGAATATTAACGCATCCCGTAGGTTCATTAACGTGCTGAGTCAGGTGATAGTGGCGGCGGCTGAGGTTCGAACAGTTTGCTGCCTGGGGCTGTGCTGCACAAGGTACTCCAATTAGTTTGAGGGAGGTTGAAGTCTCCCATTAGAATTGTTTCATTCGGAGTATTCGAATGGGCATTTTCGAAACACCAATCTTGTGCGTTCAAATCACTGTGGTTCAAGTTTCAGCCATTGATCGTAAACTGAATTCAGCTCTCAAGCTTTCCTTTTTCGACGATTCAAAGCTATCTACTCTGGTCTGGGATTGGTTTATTTCAGTCCAAGTGGGCAAACTGAATGCGCCCCTATCCGAAATGATCCCAACCTATTTCTTAAATTGAATTTTCTTCAGGATATCTTTTGTTACCATGCATCTAGTTGTGAATATATCTTCCGGTATCACTTTGCCAGTATATATGTGCCTATGTATTGTTCCCTTCCCCAGACGACTACTGTGATGATGAAAGAGTGTAATTGTGATTTCAGTTGCGCAAAAAGCAGAAGTTGTTAAGCATGGAGTATCACTTTAAGACACGCCTGGTACAGTGTTTTCCGTTAATTACATATAAAACTAGAGCACTCTGAGAGCGCATACCTCCGCCGAGCGAGGCAAGGGTAGCAAAAAAATCAAATTGGCTCTGAAACCATAATTTTCTTTGTATAAACTCTAAAATCTAATCATTTGTGCCTTTTGATAGTAATAACAGCTTGTGCCCTTTTCTTGAAGATCCGTTCATAGCCTTTTGNNNAAAAAATCAAATTGGCTCTGAAACCATAATTTTCTTTGTATAAACTCTAAAATCTAATCATTTGTGCCTTTTGATAGTAATAACAGCTTGTGCCCTTTTCTTGAAGATCCGTTCATAGCCTTTTGACTTTTGAGTTAAACTGCTAACAAACGTTATGACAATCATGAGTCAAACATACCAACGAACAAACCGATCTGCACCAAAACTTAATCATTTATCTATGTGTTTTAACATTACAAACAACCCCTATAAATTTCATAAAGATCCATTCATTATTTTGTGAGTTATTATGCTAACAAGCATAAAATTAAAAACAGTAATAAACGAACGAACGAACTAACGGATCATTTCCAAAATTTGATCATTTACTCTTTGTTATATACCTAAGAACTCATGTTAATTTCATGAAAATCCATCCATAACTTTTTGAGTTATGGCATTGAGAAAAATGAAGCAGACAAACAAACTGATGGCCATATCTTCACCAAAAGTTAATCATCTGTTCCTCCTAACATACCTAACAATCCCTGTAAATGTCGTCCAAATCGGTTCATAACTTTTTGAGTTATCTAGGTGACAAACAAACTAACAAACAAACAGACAGACAGACAAACACGACGAAAACATAACCTCCTTGGCGGAGGTAATACACCAACGTGACAAGCTATGTCAACAACTGGAGGGCTAATACGGAAAGTACAGAAACGCTTTAATTATACGTACAGGTGTTACAGCAATAGACATATTTGCTCTCCAACTATACTATTAGTAGGTACGACGAAGTCAAAAGAACATTTTAACATACTCGGTGTTGAACTGGGTTAAATTTGCTAGTCGTTCATTTTAAACGTAACAATATTGATCCCATACATGTTCTTCTCTCATCTTGAACTATTATGGGAACACATTTCACCTTTAGAACTACAATAATAGTTCTCGGGGAGAGTTCAAAGCAAGAAAATATATTGTGTGATGTCTCGGGTAAGTATACACAATTTAGTGAATTTACGGTAGGTATATTAATCGTGTTTCTGTATCATGAGAAGAAAAAATGATAAATTTTAGTTTCAAATATGTACGCGATAATATTTTCGACAGCGAAGGCAACCTCGTATGTTTGCTTTGTACAAAAACAATGAGCTGTTAGTGGAAAATAACTGAATCATTTTTGTTGAGTATTTTGGGAACTCTAATAACTAGATATCTCCGAATGTCAACCGAGTAAGATGTTTCATACAATGTATTCCCTTCAAGAAGCCAAATATTAAATCTTTGCTTTAGGCTGAGGATCCCAGACGAAGAAGATTAAGTATTTTTGAGTTTGGTGACCCTGGCAACCTGTTCGGATGTGCCGCATCGATCCATGAGTGCCAGTCGTTGGCACCATATGGCAGACCTGCTGCCGGTGTATCGGCACGTCTCTTTCGCTTCCTTTGCTGTCGTCTCTTCTGTTTCCCTCGTGCAAACATGGTGTCACGACCGAGTGATCAGCCCTTGGTCGGTTTATTTCCGTAATTGTCCTGCTATACGTAAGAATAAACATCAGCAGATATCGTCATTACTTGTAAGGTAAGGATCCTTTAAATTAAGCTTACTTTGTTGATACCTCTTACTAATGAGACCTTCGATTCATGCAATTTCTATCTGAGAGCGCAAAATATAAAATGTAGGATAGCTTTAACTTCGCAGTAGACAAATTTAGTGTGCCGTTATTACTTAATATACTGTATTTGTTTGGTCTTAACTAATGCCAGTATCAGAAACGAACCTCATTATTAGTTGCTTAAGTTTCACACTAACGTGCAAGCGCCTCGGCTGTCGTCCAATTCAACAGTCTAGCACCAAATCAAGTAAAGCTGCGGAGGTTGACGTTTGCAGATGTCCGTTTTCTGCAGTCGTGCTTTATCTTTTAACATTTTTTGCTGTTGCGGCCCATCTCTTCACATGTCACTCTGTTATATGGTATAATGTTTTGAATGGTTGTTTAATTGCTAATGCCAGTACACATGAGCAAGACGTACGTTCTCTTCGATTTTTCACCTTGACACTGAGCGCATAATACAGAAAGCATCGTTCTTAATTGAGAATGCTGCTATTGGCATGGTGGTGATGCGTGCCTTGCATACTGTGCAGGTAGTCCCTCGTCAGTGCACTGCCCACATCCTCTCCTGCTTACTGTATTAAATTATTGCCGTTTGAAAATTTGCTGTAAAATTAATATCTATAGGTCTATGATATAACCCAGATGAGATATGAACCACCTCACTGTATTACTCCTTTCTGCCTTAAACATTTAAACTCTGAAAAATTTTCTATACAATTGATTATATATCTATAGGTGTACATATATGGCATAAACCAGATGCGATAGGAACCACCAAACGTGAGATATGAATCACCAAAACTTTCTATAAAATTATCAATATCTATGTATTGGTATGAAATAAAATAGGTGAGATATGAAATGCTAATGACAAAATGTAGTATCCAACTGATGTAAGGTGGCGAATAGTTGTCATATACGGAGCCAAAACACTTTGTCTTTTACGGTTCAGTCTAGATGCATATTAATTTTAGGTGCACTCGCGGCATCGTCGCCTGTCCCAAAAAAGGTGACTTAAGCAAAGCCCAATTGGTTTAACTTGTCCTGAACTTGAGAGGGCAGCGTTGAGTTGTGATCAACTGGTACCTACGGTGATGCCGAGATAAGTTAAAACCAATAGGCTTGACTTGTGTTCTGAACTTGAAACAGATGCCGTGGTTTTGCCCTCTTGGATCGAGTTACAGGCACTAACCTGAAGTCGATTACTCCTGAGATTTACGAAAAGTCAATCCTGCTTCGTATATTGGAGCTTTTAGCCATCTCAGGCGTAATCGAATTCCTTATAACACCTACAATACGAGCCAAAGCAGCGAAGCCAACGCTCGCCTCTAAGGTTCTGGGCCGGGTAAGTTTACGGTAAGTATAAATTAGCTCACTTTCGCTCTGACATTTGATGGCGTCTGTGGTTTCGAAACAAATTCCTTGTAAATGAAACTTGTAAAGTTAATAACGTTTATTGAGACAAGAAAAGGCATAAAACACATTGATACACTTGGTAAAAGAGCATTAGTGAAGTACATGAAATTATAGATCATTATCGTCAAGCCCTTGGGTAGCTGTGAGAACGGAAAAGCTGTATTTATGTTTACCATTCCCATTGGTAGTTTATATACCTACCGTGATGCCTTGATAATTCTTCGGACGAAGTCCAGGTAACGTTATACACGCCGCCCATCTTGTGCAGAGGTGATGCTGCGCGTGCACGGAACATTGCCACTGGTGCGATTGCCACGCGGCCAATTGCCAGCGAGGTAACTGCCCACGTGGGAATATTGCCAGCGGGAACATTGCCACTGGGAATTTTATTATTATCATTAGTAGATAGCGTGTTTAAGTCATAGAAAGATGCCAGCAGTTATGGAAACTTAACACTTTGCACTAAAAATAGATAGTAATTAACTACTCAAAAATCATTAATATATGGTTTCATTATATTCTTGAGATCTTCATACGTGTCATCGATACAGTTTATTTGTATTTATTTGTTTTTCGAAAAACTATACACGAACAAAAACGCAAAAGGGTTGTAAAAATGTACCTAAAATATGTGCATGTTATATGCAATAGATTTCAGATACGACATTTTATCACAGACCTCTCCATATTTCTCAACAATAGGGGCGCTTTATTCGTTCATTGATGTCGTTGTATTTTTTATTTTTGGGGAAAGAGTCGCCGCGTGCAATTTGAACACGCTTAGCTTTCCTCTTTTTGAAGTGCTAAGATTAGTTTCCAAATGTTAGGGTGAGAATTGGTCACTGATTTTTTTTAACATATTAACTCCCAATGCACAATTGTACCACTTTTAGTGTCACCATGTTAATGATACATGTATTGCAGTTCATCGACCAGCATATCACTTCCACGTTCGCTTTTTATTACAAGTGCCACTGTGGGTCGCGACTGGATGACCTGTTAAAGCTGTAAAAATTGTAACAAATCTGCAATAAGTACAAAGAAAAAGACCTGCAAAAGAGATAAATAATTTTACTTACAATGAAATTTTATCTAGAACATTTCTTACACAGCTATTAAAAGTAATTAAATTTGATCGAGCTAAAACACAGAGTGTTACTTTAGACGCTTGCCTAAAGGTGGGCAATGT
Source organism: Parhyale hawaiensis (assembly GCA_001587735.2). Lineage (NCBI taxonomy): Eukaryota > Metazoa > Arthropoda > Malacostraca > Amphipoda > Hyalidae > Parhyale > Parhyale hawaiensis. Next base: position 280,521 of record LQNS02015106.1, read on the forward strand.
TCCCAATGACAATATTCCTAGTGGTGATGTTCCCACGTAGGCAGTTATCCCACTGGCAATTGGCTGCGTGGCAATTGTCCCAGTGACAATCGTCCTAGTGCCGATGCTGCAGTCCATGGCGCTGCAGAGGAAGGGCTAGTAGCGAGTTATCCCCATATTGCCCGTTACCGCTTGCAGCTGGTTTGTCTGGCACTGGCAGTACGTATGCATCCAGTAACTTTTTAAATTTCGCAGTCTCAGTCCCGGTGGTATTACGAATGTGATGTGGCATTTTACTGAACAACCTCGCACACTGAAAGTAAAACTCTCAGAATACTTCGTGGCTCAATAAAGTGTAATAGTGTTGAAGAGTTTTGAAAAGCTTCTCTTGTGGAGAGATAAATGACCGAATGCAATTCAAATTTGGATCGTGTACGTTGCAAACTTACAAGTGTTAAGATGCAGTTCGAGTGCATTTCAAACTGCTGAACACCTGCTGCATTTTGCGGAGCAATGTTTTCGGAAGTCTCTAGGCCGGTAAGCAATATAGGATTAACGCCTGCAGCTGGGTTTAAACCATCGAACCAGACTGAAGTTCCTAACGCGTCACGGTTATTGAATTTAGGTTAACCGTAAAAAGTACACCTACCATGGTGTATTCTGTGTCTTCACTCTCGTACCTAAAATTATGTGGGAAAATATGCTATGTATCAAACATTTAACACCTTCCTTTGGTCAATATTGCTATTCCAATCCTGAAGCTGACTGAACATCGAAGTACGTGTGTAGCACCCAAATCTATGTAGTTACACTAGAAGAATGCTAGATGCTTTGCAATAGCTTCATTTGTTCGTATTTCAATCCTGATGATCTCGTATCAACGAATTCGTGTTTTATACCAGTTCCGGGAACTTTTCCTCCATGGCAGCTTTGTTTGTGTTTTTCCCATTCCTAATCATCTGCGAACAACGAATTCACGATTTCTGGCTTAAAGAACTCTTTCTCTGCGACAACTTTTTCTGCTTTATATTCTTGATCATCTCTCAGCAACGAAGTTCCTTAAACGAATCAGTTTCAGGAACTTCTACCTCACAACAGCTGTGTCTCCAATAGATTTCTAATACTCTCTGATCAAGGAATCCAATTTTAATTTCTGTATGAGAGAAAGTTTCACTCTATGAAAGCATTGCTTACTTTCCGTTTCAGCGTGACCAGCGAATTCCACGTGCGTTTTATTCCTGTTTTAGGAACCTTTATTTGCCGACGACTCCGTTTGCATTCCATTCTTTATGAGCTCTCGGATGCAAGAATCTGGAACCATTCCAGGCGCTCGATCCTGTCCGCCGCTACCCTTACCTCCTGCCCCTCCCTCCCCACTTGAGATTACTGCCCACGGGAACCGAAGAGAGAAGAGGGCTGCCTGTGCATCGATTGCGGACCACCTGAGACCACACCCACTACTTCCTCTGGCTGTCTGTGCTTACGTGACTCGATATGGCGCCTATTTCAAACATGGATTTGCGTCGGCTCAAACCACTGCCTTGTAAGGCCATCTTAGCTTACGTCACTCGTTGTGGCGCTTACTTCAAACATGACTGTCCAGTGGCTCGATCGTGCTGCATGTTACCATGACGATGTTGCCTTTATACCCATAGAAAATGTTGATATTCTCTGCGATGAGCTTTTGGCTGGGAAGGTCGCGGGTTTAGGCTTTTGCATATTTGCAACTGTAAATAACAGGCCATTTAGCTGGCACCGAGAGCCAATTTAAGGAGCTCCTGCACTTCTCCAGGGGACTGGCTATCTGAGTGCTCCTGTGAGAAGCCAACTCTCTCTAGAAAGAAAGAGAGACATATCTTTGAAAGATGGATCAAAGTCGCATCGGTCATGCTCACTTGAAGTCGGAGCCTTTGACATTCGAGGTTGATCTATCTACCCTTGCTTTGGCAACCAAACGCACGCACGAGTCAGTCTCCTCTTGCGTCATGCGGAGATCTTCACATGGATCAAGAGAATTAGTGCTTGTATCCCGTTTCTTTTGATTGATGTGTGAGTGCTCGCTTGCCATTCAGCTGACCTGTCAGACGTCAAAAGGCGCTTTATTGAACTAGACAGCGGTCGACTGGCCTTATGACGTATTCCTTACTGNGGATCAAGAGAATTAGTGCATGTATCCCGTTTCTTTTGATTGATGTGTGAGTGCTCGCTTGCCATTCAGCTGACCTGTCAGACGTCAAAAGGCGCTTTATTGAACTAGACAGCGGTCGACTGGCCTTATGACGGATTCCTTACTGTAGAATGGGCAGTGCAGGCTGTGGCTCTGCACGTGTGATTCGAGTGCTTGCAGCTGGCATGAGATGAAAGAAAATTAAGGGATATAGTACATGGTGTTCAAGTTGATTGCAAGCATGACATGTAATATATTCAATAAGGTAGATTGCCGCTAAAAGTTGTTTCGATTTTTGTATGTAATATTGGCGTATACATGTTGCAAGTAGAAATTACTTGTACTTGATTAAGTATGTTGTCCGTAGATGTTGTTTGAATTGTGAAAATTACTTGCTTAAATTGCAAGCTAAATTTAGTTGTACGGTATTTCAAAAGGTACGCTGTATTTAGTTGGCTAAGGTTTACTTTCCGTGATTATTTGAGATATTTTCACGATGTAGTGTAGTCCGGGAAAGTTATCCGTTTTTTAACAAGTTATGTAGTATCTACAAAAGTTATATTTCATAAGGTACGGTATGGTATATTATTCTTGAAAATTGTAAGATTTTCATATTTTACTACCTATATATTATCCGCGGAAATTGTAAAGTATGAGCTGTTGAAATCTATGGTTCGACTAATGTATGATATGCTTGTAAATTATAATTAGGGAGCAGTAGTGTGTAATCTAATATGAGCTATAGCTTCCATACTAATTGAGCATGAGAATTATTATAAATTATATCAATACTGCAGTGTGCATGCTGTCTACCTCATTGCTCTCATTTTTGCAGGTTTTCTCCATTTTTATAATTTTTCCAATTTATTCTTGAACGATTATCAACAAATTTGTTTGCTCGTTTGAAATTTATCCTTTTTTTGTTGATGACAAATTTACGTTTATACTCGCAGTGGTATACTATAGAGTGGTTAGAGTGCTGCGTTTGCTGCCTTGCTAGTCCAAGGTTCTAGTTCTCGCCAGGCTGGTGTTTGTGAACTGATGCTAAGGACTGCGTAAACTTTATGACTTTCAGTACATAATCTGCTTTCGCAAAAGGGGGGCACTGGCCTGATCCGCATCGGAGACGGCTGAGGAGGAGGTGGGGGTCTTATTGTCACTCTAGTCATGTGTCTTTCTCACTTCTCATCTGCTGGGCAGCGTATATTTTACTGCAGCACGAACCTGTGCATGTGGATTTTCTGATAGAGATGTGCGGGCAAGATGATCTTTAACCTTGACCTTTACTTTACCCAAGAATAGGAAAAGGCCGGAAGCTCTGCAGACGTCCGGCCTTTTTTTTATTGCTGTACCTCGGCTGCATGTGGCCAACTCTGCTGTTTTACAACCCTCCCTAAGAGAATTTTCGGTTACATCAGAAGCTAAACCCACTATCTGGAACAACCAAAAATTTTGTTTCGGCAATGCCTATATTTCGAACTTCACACAAGGTACCTCCGTATTGTTGTGCCACGATCTAGTAGTGTGGGCCGATGTGACCATCTTTAATTCAAGACTTAGAGCAAAGCCTTCTTATATACGGGAAATCAGTTCCGTGCTGCTTAAATTGTCTCCCCGAATTCGGAGTCTTGATTGTTTCCTTGGATGACCACTTCTAATCACAAGTACTCTCGTCTACGTAAAAAACGAATCCTGCCCTATCCCTAACCCAGAGGTGGGCTCGCTACAGTAAAAATGTTGCGGCGTTAATATGTATTAGCAGTACTTTTTTAAATATGCGATAAAATTCCAATATTAACATTGTTGTCTTGGAAAGTCATCTTATTTTCATCAGTATGTGTGCTTTCTCGACAGGCAAGTTATGAGACAATCAGAGATTCAGACTAGAACGTCTCGTGGCGTAAGACCATCATTCGCGGAGGGAGCAAATTTCATCGCCGTCATTTTTGATCACCAGCTAATCCTAGTATTTTAGCATGGGTCACATCCAATTTGGGAACACCTTCGTGCATGGGTTCCCCGTTTCTATCGTTATAATTATGGCTTTTGCTTCTCCCTCTGTTAGATTGCTGTTCTTGTTAAAGTAGGCTTAAACTATTTTGTATTATAATAACATAGGAAAAATAGAACTTCTCGACGATGTGCCGCGGTGGAGGAAATTCAACCCCGTCATTTCTTATGGCCCGTTGGGCCTAGTTTTTTGGCACGGGTTACATCTAGGGAAACCCACCAAACTCCCTACAAAAAATTATGAAGATGACTCAACTCCTTCGACCACTTATTGGGTACGCAGACAAATATATATAAAATATATGGAGTATGTACAATTAAGTATACTTAAATCTTCAACGAAAACATTATCATCTCTCTCACTTCGTTCGCGAATGATAAATACATATGCAAACAAATATACTTAAATCTTCAACGAAAACATTATCACCTCTGTCACTTCGTTCCCGGGTGATAAAGAGTCTTGTGTTGGTATGCGTGAAGGAAAGAAGTAGGAATTCTGAAAGAAAATTGACTGCGAAAAACTACGTTGTTTTCATTGAGCTTCATGAACTCATAATATTTGGTTGTAGACTGTTTAACACTTTGAATGCCTGATTCAATTTTAAATTTTATTTCAGTATTTTCAGATGCATTAGTTTCAACATATATTAGAGTTGCTTCACTTGCGGATCTTTTTTGTAGAAAATTTATCCATTGCTTTGCAGTAAATGACAATTTGCAGTGAGCAGAAACGTGAGAAACGTTACCTAACTACGCTAACCATATCATTACGGCCCTGCAAGAGAAACTGAGCGGTACTCCACTCCTTTCTGTGATATGAGCGTTGAGTATTGGTACTCTAGCGGCAGTCTAAACTGTCGATCCGCCAGTGCCAGTACTGACGCATCACCAAACGGAACACGTAAGATACTGGTTCCAAACGCGTTCATTCTCGTATCAAACGCGCTCCTTCCTTATTAGAAGACTTACGGAATGAGTTATGAGTTGGTAGGACTTAACGTCACTCAAGTGTAAAGTTTTATTGTTTTATTATTATTATTACTTTCATACGTATTAAAACATTACATTATTATGCATCATCATGGGTATATAATTATTTACCCTTTCGCCCAGTAAAATTGATGCATATGAAATATTTCTTTACAGATTGATACGTCATGAATCCAGAAATCACAACTGATTTTTGGAGAAATGGTTACTTTTCGAGATATTTGACTTTGAAGTTTTATTTTGTCATGTAGCTTATACCTACTGAATAAAAAAAATCGGTCGAGAATTTCAATATTTTGATGCCATTCATAGGAAATAGGACGCATTTTAAGACGTTTTGCACGAATGACAATTTGCTCGCAAACGCTTATTTTTCGACATATATGACTTTGAAGTTACCATTATTTTCCTATGGGAGAAAATACCCGGCTGCTCCCTAGTAACCTAAACTGCCTTAACCTAACCTAACTTAAAAACCTATTAAAAAGGCTTCTTAACCCACACTGCCATCGCTGCGTATTTTTTCCTATAGGAAAACAACGGGAACTGTAAAGTCAAATATCTCGAAAATTGAGTATTTGCGAGCAAAACCTCATTCGTGTACAACGTCTTTAAATGTGTCCTATTACCTATGATATGTTGAAAATTTTTGACCGAATTTTTTTCTTCAGTACATAATAGAGAGGGAAAAAATTGAACTTCTCAGTCAAATAGCTATCTCAAAAAGTAAGCATTTCTATTATAAATGGTTGTGATCTTTGGATTCAGGACGTGTCAATCTACAGTATAGATATCTAGAACGCCTCGTGGTGTAAGACCATCACCCGCAGTGAGGGCAAATTTATTGCCATCATTATTGATTGCCGGCTAATTCTAGTTCTTTGGCGTAGTCACATCGGGGACAGTCCAATAGACTCTTTGCAAAAAATCATGAACATAGCTCAACTCCTTCTACCTGTTTTTTGGGTGGAGAGCAAGTTTCATCGCCGTCATGTTTATGGCCAGCAAATCCTAGTTTTTTGGCATGGGCCACATCGAGGACAGCCCACCAGACTCCCTATAAAAAAAAATATGAACATAGCTTAACCCCTACCTTTTTTGGCTGAAGAGCAAATTTCGCAGCCGTCATTTTTTGTTGCCAGCTAATCCTAGTTTTATTTAGCATGTGTCACATCGAGGGCAACTCACAAGACTCCCTGAAAAAAATATGAAGATTGCTCAACTCCTTCGACCACTTTTTGGGTGGACAGACATACAAATATTTATCTATCTATATTACACTAAAACTCCGTGAATCGGTCTTGTTTGTTGATTTATTTGTGTCTTGTTTGCACACAGTTTCTTTACTTTTATAAGGGAAGAAATTCGAGGTATTTGGGAGGGGGGGTGCAGTCCCATTCTTTCCATGGAAAAGCTCTTTAATTCGATAGTATCTGTGATACGAAAGTTAAACTGAGCTGGGCCTCAAGAACGGGCATGATCACTTCATCGGTTCCACGGGCAATACAACTAAAATACGAAACATATGGGAATTACCCAATTGCCAAACTAACTCTATTTCCTAACAAACATCAATATTTGATAGGTGAAAGTAATAATCCTATCAAATACTAACTTCGGAAATAGTGCTAGTTCGGCAAATGGGTAATCCCTCTAATAGTTTGACTTTGCTTACAACCTAGATCTTGAATATTCGTTAGAGAAGCAAAGAATCTGTTGATAGTGAACCGAACGGGCCGCTCCTTGACGGGCAGAAGAACACGGCCGAATAGCGGGTGATCTATTCACAGCTAAATAACACCTGCTTTTTTGCGAAAGCGACGACGATCGTGATGACAACCCAACGGGTCACGGGTCGTCTAGTTTTATACTAAAAGTCTGTCAACCTTGTGTGCTTGTTTATTTGCTTGTCTTGTTTGGCAAAGCTTCACTTTTGGACGGGAAGAAATTCGAGGGATGGAGGTATAATTCGATTGTATCTGTGATACGGAAGTTAAACTAAACTCAGCCTCAAGAACGGGCACAATAAATTCAACGATGCCATGGAAAATACAACTGAAATACGAACATATAAATTGATTTTGCTTACAGCCTGAGTGTTGAATATTCGTTAGAGATTCAAAGAATATGTTGATAGTGAACCGAACGGGCCGCTCCTTGACGGGCAGAAGAGGACGGCCGAATAGCGGTTGGTCTATGACCAGCTAAATAACACCTGCTTTAGTGCGAAAGCAAAGACGATCGTGATGACGACCCAACGGGTCACGAGTCGTCTAGTATTTACTTAAATCTTCAACGAAAACATTATTACCTCTTTCCCTTCGTTCGCGGGTGTTAAGCACATTTCATATGTATCAACTTTACAGGACGAAAAGGTTAATAATTGCCCTATTTTCACCTGATGAGGAGATGTTAATATTAATTGAGTGATATTTTTGCAATTTTGTTTGTATAAAAGTGAAGTAACGGTAGTAAAGTAGTGCTAAAAAGTAGTGGCGCTACACATGCTAGCGCTACTGTTACCGCTACTAGCTTAAAAATATAGCGGTGCTACCGCTATATACAGAATTTGTAGTGGCGCTACGCCCACCTCTGTCCTTACCCTAGCCTAACTTAGCCTACAATCTAATTAACCTAAATAAATAGGTACCGGTAATTCAATTTTACATTCGGCAGTCAAAGGTAAGAAACCCACCGTTTTCCTGTGGATGCCATTACCCTAGTTCTTGTGCTAGCTGGTTTTCCGCTGCTTCATTTCTTAATTCTTGCGGCATTTTTTTTTTTTTTTTTGTTGCTCGGAGAGTTTTTCTAGTAAGAAATTGAGCGTCCATAAGGGTGAACTTTGCGGTCTGGAACAAAATAGCTAAGCAAATTTTAGCAGCCCTGGAACCAATTTTTTTCACGAGAAAATGACAGCTATAGTTACTAAAATTATGTTGATGGAAGGTCTATTATTTCTGTCAGTTATGGCTATGCATTTTATATTTTCCATTAAAGCAAATGACATTAAATGCAGTTTGGTATAGCAATGTTCAAATATATATTTTGCCATATAGACTACATTATACCGACTGTCTACGCTTTGTGAGCAGTCTCTAAAAAGGTTAATGGAGTAAACTTCAATGTCTTCTTATGAACTTATATAGAAGGGCCTCGGTAAAAACAGAAGTTTTCACTGGTGCAAGAAATGTGTTTATGATGAAAGAAATAAAAAATACATCAATATGCTGTATATAGTTGCTCAGTGGGTGACCTGATTAATTGGTAATCAACCTTTGATACCGTACCGTATCTTAAAATCCCACTACAGTATTTATTTTACCGTTTTTCTAATGTTTCCGGCTGATGAACGGCCTCTTAGCATCGGCATTAGGCTGCCAGAGGCCACGTTCCACTGAAGATTACATGCATGCATTAATTAGCCTTTGTAGGATGCGCTTCGTAATCGGAAAGTTTGATGCAACAAATAGAGTTATTATCCGATGCATTCATTCTTCTAAAGACGCGTGCTATTTGTCTGAAAATTTCCGTTTGGTTTCGAAAAGCTCGATTGCGACAGCAAGTAGCTATGTATAGTGACGTACTAACTTGCAGGGGAAAACAAGTACCTACATATGTGCAATATATCGTGCAGCTAGTTAATAAACAAGTAGCTACGTAGGCTACAATGCAGTAGCTACAGCCGCAACTAAATTTTCGGTGGGCACGAGAGGTATATATCTCACGATTTTCGCTACTGGGACAGCCAAAACTTCTGTAACGGAGTACAGTACAGCGGACAATTAAAGTATGTACCTACTACAGTACAGTGGATGATAATTCTGTGCAGTATACAGTGCTGTACAGTGCAGTATAGCACAGTACAACACTCTGAACAAGTATGCATGCGAGTAGCTATATATACATATAATAGGCGACAGTCATTCATCTGGACTAATTATAAGATAACCGTCATTTATGTTATAACCAACTATTGCTGTTTTGTGTTACTACTAACCAGTGCTCTTTAGTGCTGCAACCAACTAATGCTGTATTATGCTACAACTAGCTAATGCTGTTGATGTATCAACAAACTAATGCTTCGCTTTTTCCACGCTGCCATACGTCAATCAGAGGAGTCACAGCCTCTCAAGACCGCGCCAGGTAAGTGTTGCTTTTGTTACCTGTGCAGATTAGCAGCCCGTGATAACGGTGCCCTTATCTCTTATCTGTGCTTCTGAGGTTGTCTCCTCTATCTCTACCTGTGCCAGGTGGCACCGTGCGACCTGAGAATTTAGGTAAACACTCGATGTGTATTTATGTAGGAGAGAGCATCATCAGATAGGTAGGTACACGTAGAGAACATTGAAGTGGCAACATATCCAACTGTTGCCGCATGTATTTTATTGCAGAGAAATGCACATATTGGTTATTTCAACGGGCCCATTTTCTGTGGGTAATAATTTAGCGGTTATTCGTTTATAACACTGCCAGATTGGCCATCGCCTTATGACCACTGACCAAAATCTGTCCATATGGTCCTCATTGTATTGTTGCACTGTGATTTCAACATCCATAATTTACGTTACGGTAAATCCGCAGGCTGTTGAGTCAACTTTTACCGTGCTACATCATATAATACATACGGTATGATACATATGCAAATACATACCTATATATCTACCCCAATGTATTTATAGCATGATTAGCATCCCGACGCTATAACTATTAGGAGTTTTGCAGTGCATGCCGTTGTATCAAGTGCTGTCGCTGATCTAAGGATGCTTAGATGTTTTACCTTTATTAATACGACATTCCACTGTTATCGTTATTAATGCTATCACTAATCTAAGGATGCATGGATATTTTAACTTTATTTAGCAAAACGCGGTAAAGGTTACGGGGAAGAGGGGGTAGAGAGGGTAGATGAAAAAGTATGTACTTAGCCTCCAGAGTCCAGACAATGGCGTACATTTTCTTGAAACATATCCGACAGTTCTTTCACTGTCTTTCATGAAACAAAAGTGTAAGGCACTTTGCATGTAAACTGTAGCAGACTATTTGAACGTAATTTTTGTTAATTCGTTTGTGTTACGGACATTATAGCGTAAAACACCGTACTTTATTTAATTCACCCCTTTTTCTGTACCGTGCTGGAATAGCTAACTACCGTACCCTGCGGCTGTCGGAACATCCTAAGCCTTTATTTGATGTCTACGAGTTTACACCGTATAGTGAGCGGCATCACACAGTGTCGGATAATTGTCTTAATATTTTTAGTTATGGAAGTTTGATGCATGGAGCTGTTTCAAATTTTCTATAAGAGAAATTGTGCCGTTGCGGGTTACCTGAAATTCCGGTGCAATGTGCATATCTATTAAGTTATAGCTTAGGCACCTATTATAGCTTAGCCGAACCTATCTGAACCTATGCTAAATTAACCTACTCTGTGCTAACCTATCCTAACCTAACCCATAATCTTTGGCATAAACTACATACTATACCAAGTCAGACCAATTCGACGCTCATGGGACTCACTCTTATGTGCGACGCTATATAGCGTCATTAGTCCAGTGCAAAACTGAAGATTTTATCCGCACTAAAATCATGCGTATAAAATCTGTGAACAACATTACCGTTACTATCGCGCTCTTAAGGCCACAAATGTCCTTGTAGACACGACTCAAAGGCGACGAATTTGTTACTCGTCTGCTTGCAGGATTAAACGAGAAGAAAGAGGGAAAGAAACAAAGCGAAAATAAAAGAAAACAGAAAGAAATATTATTTAAGTAATTGTCTACATGACCTCCAGTATTGTACTTTTATTGCTGAAGCGACTTAGCAAATACTTTGGTCGATAGTATTAACATTCTTTAAACCAGAGATGAATAGAGAACAGCTAGTATATGCTTTCACCTGACCAAAACAAGGCCAAGCCTGACGTCACGGCCCCTCGCGGCTATTTGCGCTGCGGTAGGTTTCTCCAACGAGAAGTCCGACTCAAATCATTGGTTATGGCATTATATCAGCTTGTTTTGATCACATGAGAGTACACTAGCTATTTACTAGTTGCTACATCGCTTTGGAACGTCTTTTATACGAAGGCCGCTGAGCGCTGGACCGCTGCTCTCATACCAACACATTTCGACTCAACCCATTGACGCATAAGCTAGACCTTCTCTTCTCGTTAGTTTATTAGTACTATCATTATATTCTCATAAAAATGTGCGGCCCACATTTATGGGTTAATTGGCTGTAAAATAGCTGTGGTTGCGCCTACCCCTCCCCCCTTCTCCATCTACGGAGGAGGTCCATAAGTTATACCTTAGCTTCTGTTAGGCTTGAGCCCTTTGCCTGGTGACTTAAAAACGCTTTCCTATAAGAATAACGGTATATAGACGATGGATCACTTGCTTGGTAACTGAGTAACGGAGTTCTTTGTCTTTTAGAGCAAACTGTCGTTTTTTGCAGTCCTGATCACTGATAACTTTTCTTAAGTTCTCTTCCTCTCATTTCCTTATTTGCTATTACAACACTATTCCCTTATATACTGTATATTAGTTATATTACCAAAGTTAGGCCCTTGCCTGTACGGCTTTCTGAATAACGAAACATTTAATGAGGACGTTGTTTGGGTTTATTGGTTTCTTCATTACAAGTTATGCAAGCTATACTATGTTACCACTTCGAGATTTTCAAAAGTAAACCCTCGCCTGAACGACTACGGTTGTATCTTGTTGTGCAAACCTAATGTCCGATTTCCAGTACAAATTTTTCAGACCGAATTTATTAATTTCTTAACCTGTTCTTGTAGATGTAAAGTAACTCTGTGTTTAATTTGTATCATTTCCTTTGAGTTACCTAACGTTTGCCCATAATTTTCGAAACTTTAGCCCCGTATTTATCCCACGTAACTGTTACGTAGGAGAAGATTTAGCTACTTGACGAATTTCATGAAGGTGCGATAGCAAAATCTATTCAGAACACTTAAGAGATTGATGTGGGGAATGAAAGAAATTGCACGAGGTGCTGCCGAAGTGGTGGCTGATTTAACGTTGAAAGGAAAGTCAAAAACATAATAAACATGATTCCGCATTATTGACAGTTTTTGTTTTAGAGAACTCTGCCATTACCACTGAAGAACTTACAGAACACCTAAATTAGATAGGCTGCAGTAGACGAACCAATAGGCCCATGTAGCCCATTCCACCATGGTGCGCCAACCAAAACAGATTTTTTTACCGAATATTTTTTAATCGGACACTTCTTTTGTACTAACCCGATATATGAATAAGTCGCTTTCAGCTGAAGTATTATGCAATTATGATCAATATCGTTTTAATGTTTCCGTAATGAATGCGCGACGCATTCATATGCGCAGACTTCCATGATATGGAGAGTGTGAAATAGTGTGGGATTTAGGTCTTACTTCTAGAAATTACACAACTGTAATACATCGTCGTTTGGAGGTCAGCAGAGTTGAGCTTTGCCTGCACGGCTTTTTATAACGTGTTTATTCATTGATAGATAAAATCTTTAACTTAGAGTGGCCTGAATATTACGCCAGTGTGCAATATTTTCATTTTGAGATTGGCAACGTGAAGGACTTGCGCTGTGCTTCTTCCATTAAACACACAGACACACATTAACACACACATGCATATATTCTTAATTGCGTACAATTCTAAATGTTGCGTACATGCGACCCAACGTTATCAGAAGTTTTTTCTAGTCCTTAGACACTACTTGTCTCAGTGTGCTCCCGATCGACCTTCACTTATATGATAAGCTATTGTGCACATGTAGAGCATGCCATATACCTACCATATCAGGCTTTTATCTCAGACAGGAATCTTCTCTCCCTCCTAACCTTAAATTTTCGCCTTATTTTTTTCTCTCTCTTAACATGTAAACAGGCGGTGAAGAGCTCTCAGCTCAGAACCTTTTTGATATACTCACGCTATCTCTAGACACCAGAATCAAGTAACTTTGTACAATGTACACACTACCTCGCATTACAGATAAGTGTGTCATACCAGGCATTAATTATGCATCGAACTAAGAACCGTACCTTAAAAAAAATATCTATGTATATATTTATAGCTATTGTGTCTATGCTCTATTTAACGTTTAAGGCGTACAAAGGGAGTTATAAATGATGAAATTGATTCACAAAATTTGGAAAAATATTCTTTGTCTGAGAAACTTAAGAGTATTTTCAATTACAAATCGAAAGGTTTCGGTAATAGTTATCTATTTTACGTTATAGTTATCATAACCATAAAAGATTTTCTACCTATAGCTGGAGATTGAGTCAGTTGAGACATCTTTTTTTGTGTTCTTTTAGTGCAATTGACCAACTGTCAGTTATTTTAATAACCCGTTATAAGTGTGTCTGATAAAACGAATAGATGCTCTTGCAAAAGCTGTCTCAATGATAAGATGGTAAACAATCGCCAAAACTTGCTGAAAACTTACAATCCTCTTACGGTAGATATCTAAATATAGCATTCATGCAGGTACATCTAGAGATACCATGCATCAGTCGCCTGAACGTTAAAAAGCGAGAAATATGTGATAGATGTACCCCGTATGAGGCGAGTCAAAAAGGTTTGCTAGAAACCTTGTGATTTCGGGAATAGATACCGGTACGCTCGCACTCACACTAGTCCCAACTCCCAAGCAACACATCGAGGATCTTAACACACCAGTTCACTCTTTTGTATGTCTGTTATACCCCACCTCTGTCTGTTATACCTCGGGTGAGTATACCTCACCCGAACAAATGGATCCGGAAGAAACTCAGACAGTGGATGACTGGGGCAGTTATAGATTTTATACAGAAAACAGACCCCACCAACTGTTAAGGAAATCGCGATTTTGATGTGATGGTAAACCTCAAGTTGTGAGCAAAAGTTGAGTTAGAGTGACCTCATATTATTCGTGCGTCTCAAAAAGTTTCCGAAGATACTGCCCTTCGCAAGACAACAGTTTGTACTTACATGAAACGATTTTAAGAAAAAAAAAACACTGCAGGATCAGAGATGGTCATCAACCTCAATAGACTATCAGAAACAGTTGCTTATGGGGGATCAGAAACTCAAAACTATTTGTTGTACTTCAACTCTTTGTAATTGTCGCGTAACTCAGAATTATGAGTCGTTGCTTTCTTAAATATCCGTCGAACTCAAACGTCGGCCGAAGTTTAAATCTCCCGTATTAGGATCACATCCTACGGGAGATCCTTCTGTTTCGTGCTTGCAGGTACGGAATATATAGCCAAAGCTTGAGGAAAAGTAAAACGTCAAAACTGCTTATGCTTTCTTTAGGTGCTGTGGCTGTTATTATTATTAAATCACACCAGACTGGCGACGTAGGAACGGAGAAACTTCATCAGGTTAACAAACCCCCTTGGAACCAGCCCAGCGGGTGGAGAAAACAAAAGAATGAAAAAAAAATATCCGAGATCACGGAATAGCTCTGTGTACAGATCGTTTAAAGCTGCCAATACCAGCACCAGCAAAGACAGAGCCATCAAGACCATTCCAAACATCCACACACGATGGAAAAAAACAAACGGGAATACTGGCCCGTACGGCATCGTAACGGTTCCAAGGCA
>LQNS02015106.1:295480-323530 GCA_001587735.2 Parhyale hawaiensis
GTCGGCAGCAGAACCCCAGACTACAGAGCAGTACTCCAGAAGAGGGAGGACAAAGCAATTAAAGCAGTGACGTGTCAATTCTACCGAGCCAAACACCCTCCAAGCACGCCTCATAAGACCAACTAAAACCAATTAAAAAAGCTCAATACGTCGACTGTGCCATTATACGTGGCGAAAAAGTACGCCAAACCGTAATCCATTGATTCCCATCGCCATTCGCGATTTATTTAAAGCTCTTGCTGTATCATCGATGTTTTTTGAGCCGTGTTGTAGTCGGAATTTTGCGGGTTTGCTCGATAGAAGTCGGCATACCTCACTTCGAGTTACTGTTTGTGGAGGTGAATGAGTTATGATCTCATCGCAATCCCGAAAAGATAAAAACAGTTGTTTACCTATTTAGGTTTATAACCATCGTTCATAATAGTGCTTCTTAAACGTCGTGAAAAACAATTCATACAAATATGTCTATACTGATATTCAAAATTACACCAATCATTTATTATAACTTTGCTGCGGCATCTCCAAACACTGTCGAAATATATATTTTTTATTATATCGTTTATGAACTAGAAATATCTTAATGATTATGGCGTATGTTTAGGAAAAAAACAGCTTCACGAGGCACAAAGCAATTCAAGATTCATTACTATTATGAGATACAAATATGGTGAGCATCAACAACGAGCTTTCCCTCCACTCCAGTACCACTACTCTTGTAAAACGCCTTCTGATTGGCTGTGACAAGCATACAAAGGGCCCTGCTGTTCTGCATCTGCGGGAAGTTAGTGGCGCTATCGTTCTTGAAGTTACCAGCATAAAGAGAGACCTTACAATGTCGATCCGAGATTAAAATTTTCCCTTGAGTTTAGCATTTACGAGGGTCGGATCGATCTTGCTGTTTAAGGTATCGTGTAGGAACTAACGGATCAACTGTACAATTGTCGCCCCAGAGGCGCTTGGGCTGATAATTGTACAGGTGAGAAATATTGGGGTGACAATTGTACAGGTGGGATATGTTGGGGTGACAATTCTACACATAGGATTTTTGGGGTGACAATTCTACACATAGGATTTTTGGGGTGACCATTGTACAGAAGATCCGAACTATAACGACCATAAAGTTCCCAGAAATTTTAACGAGTGATTGAGTTTCCGACTCCTGTGTTCAGATATTAGCAGAAGCAGACCGTCTTCTGGATGACTCAACATAAAGGCAGAGAGGTCGGCTCAGTAGACGATAGCTGCTATATTTTTGTTGATTCAAAGAGTTTTTTTTGTGACACATATCCTCAAAAGTCAGTGAACTATAACGGGAGTACGTTATAAGATATTATTGGTGTAAAAAGCGACGAGAATGTTGCACCGCAGACAGAATTTTTCTTTTTCTCATTATGGCATTGCTCCAGCTCATTCTTCCTCGGTATTTAGAGCTGTTCTGTAATAATTCTTTAAGTATTGCCCCACCATCCCTTTAGTGTTCGTTTTGCCCCTTGAGATTTTTCCCAAAAATTTGGCCCATGAACAATACACGATTTAAGGCCAGTGACGGGTCAAATTTTTTTACGTTATTTGAAGACTTAAAGACGCACAAATTAAACCAGGGACTTCTACAGAGGGTTAAAAAAAAGTTGAAACACCGCCTTTAGAAGTATATTGACCTGGGTGGAAGATACGTTGCGAAGTAAAATGCATATCATTGTTAAATAAAGGCTTTTATTAAAAACAATAACAGTTTTGACTTACCCTCCTATTTACATTACATTTCTCCATTTTTTTTATATTGCATTTAACGCTTGATGGTTTCTCTTATCTGCATGTTCTGTCTCCAAAAGCAATGTGATTGAAATTGTACGAGCCCAATCTATAGGCTACCTATATGTTTATCTACAGTACCTGTAATAAAGACCGATGTGTATTGATCTGTTTATTTGATTATTTGTTTATCTGTCCATTTTGTCTCACCCTTCAAGTAACAGATAGGCGAAAATTAGGCCAGGTTGGAGACTGTAGTCATCTTATCACGCTTCATTGAAAATTGAACGGTAGAAAATGAACATGGTTGCATATGACGGCAAACGTGCATCTGAATGCAGTTCTTGCTTTGCTACCGTTGAAATCCAATCATTGAAGATACGTGCAGCTTCCTTTAGCATTCTCATGCAACGTGATTTTTACTCTCTTTAGAGTTTTCTTATATCCAAACGTCAACTGCTCCGAGTTCATGCTGATGCTGTAGTTAACTATATAATCAACGGAGCAAGTAAAAAAACCATTTATTATCTCGCATAATGTGCATACACCTAACGAGGTTTTCTTTAGCCTAATTCTAGAATTTTGAGGAACTGGTAGTGTGAAGAGCAGGAGAAGCGATCAGTGATGAGAGTCAATTTGAGATCTCTTGCCGTACTTCGCCTGGCCTCTCGGTGCTGGAGTGCTCCATGCAGTGTAAATCCGTAGCGCACCGACCGGGAACCGAACTCGGGGAACCCGGGCCTCCCTTGGTGCGAAGGCGAGACGCTGTCACTTCGCCATCGAGAGGGTGAATGGTAACATGTTCTTCAGCGTTCAGCAGGGGGTAAAGAAGATGAAGGTTTCTTGGCATGAAATACGTTTTTCAATCTGGGCTTTTTCAGCAGAACAACTTTTCGCTGGACCAAAAAAAGAAAAGAAAGTACCAAGCCCTCGACTTACGAGTGTCTTGGATACAGAGCTCCATTTTTGAAAGGGCCGATGTCGACTGGGGGCCACAAAATAATTGCTTTTCGCCGTTCTACCGAAGAAATGGTTGGCATTGTACAGCAGAATTTAGGCCTATCATGCTTAGGTATCTCTTATATTCCTTCAAGCTGGCAGTTACAGTGCGTCCCTCATTAGCAAATTAATAACAAAATTATGATCAATGGAGGAGTAACATAAATTCTTTGCCGTAATTTTTTAGGTCAGGTACTCTACGTAGTATGATGTCATCGATCGGCTGTGTAACATAATATATTTTTAGAGTATGCGTCAAATGCATACCTACTTACGGAATGTTGCTCAGTGTGTTACTGCACATCGTTCCTTTTGAACATTATAGCTATGCTGTGCTGTATAAAACATCGAATACTTTAATTGAGTAGAAGCTGCCGATTGCTGTAGCACGTACACATCGTAGCTGTAAACTTTACTAGGCGATATCTCTTACGGTATCTCTTGAAGGTCAATTGCATCATTTCGCTCACCTATGTATGCTCTTCTTGAGAATTCCCATTCGCTTGAATTTTATACATCATTCGTTTTTAGTCTATAATTTTTTGCTTGGTTTTTTCGTTTCAATCGAAAATTATATCATTATATCCGATCAAATGATTTTTTTTGTTAATGTAATTAAAATACAAACTTTTGAATATTCGTAAATGTGCATGTTTTTTCACAGAAAGATATGCCTTTACAAACTTCTTTGTATATTTTCGTTATTCGAACGCTTGACGCGTAATGTATAGGCCGTAAATTTTAGCTTTTGGTCCTTCATCTGTGTCGCCGCTTCTCTTTGGGCTAAGTCGAGAAACGAATTCTGTAGACCTAAGTCTGTATGGCATATGCGTGGCATAAAGATATAGTTATACCGGGACCACACCGTACTTTCACAGGAACAACATGATGGGCGGATGTGCAGCTCGTATTTTGCTCAAGCCACCGTATCTATGCTACCGAGCTTAAATATATTTCGTGAAGACGATCGAATGGCTCGTCCTCGCTTCCAGTTAATTGTTTGTGCGAATGCATGTGTACCGTAGCCTCGGCTTTAGTGTGCTATAGCCATCCAAAGCCCAACATGCTTCATAAAAGACATTAATAATGCTATTTTTACAAGAACCACCGGTTTGTTTGGTAGCTCTAGGAGTCTAGGTAATAGTTCATCGGGTGCAGTTAACTGCACTTTTATCAGAGTTTAAGCGTTGTGCACATGATTGTATACTTATCCCCCGCGAACGAAGTGAGAGGTGATGTTTTCGTTGAAGATTTAAGTACATATATGTATAAATATATATATTTGTAAATATATATTTGTCTGTCCACTCAAAAAGTGGTCGAAGGAGTTGAGCAATGTTCGTAATTTTTTCTAGGGAGTTTGGTGGGTTGAGCTAGATGTGACCCGTACCAAAAACCTAGGCCTAGCTGGCCATCAAAAATGACGGCGTTCAATTTGCCTCCACCGCGTCAGATTGTCTTGCGCCACGAGGCGTCCTATTTTTCCTATGTTATTATTGATGATATAATTCTTGGGCTGCAGCGCACTTAGCTTGTTGAATGCAGCATCCATATGAGAAATTAGGATAAGCTGGCCATCAAAAATGACTGCGTTGAATTTGCCCTCGCCGCGGGTGATGGTCTTACGCCACGAGGCGTTCTAGATAATTATTTTATTTACTCCGATCTTTGGTAAAAGTCACAATCTGTAAATCAACGTGTTTTAGATCGGCAGTTGTTTGACACAGGATCGTTTGCTGGCTCGTATCAGATGCGTCAGCATCATATCTTCGGCTCGTATACTATAGGCTAGCCTACTCGGAATTACAAAGGCCTTTATTTGCCTTAGTTCTTCATCAGATGGAATGGTCTATTGAGATGCGTATTTTGTATACGGTATTCTGTTATCTTTGTATAGTATCCACCTTGCTTTCACCTTCTGGTATGTTCGGTTTAGAATCAGTTTCGTTGTACGTTGTATTCAAACCAAACTCGTCACAAATAATGGAAAAGTTTGATATTCGATAGATGATAATATCCTCTTCCAAAGAATCCTGAAATTGTGTGCAGTCTCCATTGTATTCCTATTGCTACTATTCAATTCGTTTTTAGAATTCCTTTCAGCTAAAGGTTGCATTTTTTCCGATTTGAAATTAATGTTAAATTATGCTAGTTTGGTTTTATTACAATATGCGATCTCAAAATTGTTTTGCGACAATGCTGTTTAAGTATGCATGGTTCGACTGGTAAATAGCTCGAACGAATTGTTCTGGAGGATTATACCATTGATTCCTTCAGTTCTTTAAATTAGTATTTTGTCCATATTCACTCTTCAGTAATAATGTATGGTTTAATTTTAAAGTTATAGTTTCACTCCTCTAACTGAACTGCTTCACTTTCGATTTTTAAGTTGGCTATAATTCTTTTGGCCCACTTCTTTACCGAAAAGAATTTTGGTAATTATCTGCGAAAGGATTGTTGGGTATAAGTCACCTAACAGCCTCAGATTTGTCATACTTTCAAGTCAGTTATTTTATTTGTAACTGGATTTCACAAACGTGACGTCACGAGCAACTAAGACATGGCGAACCAATAGGTATCAGCGCTTAGGTAGGTCACGTGATCGTAAAGCGTGGAGTCTCCAATCGAAGCCGCTGCTTGTCATTTTTCGAAGTGACGTCATGAGGGTGGAAGAAATAAAGCTAAGCACCCTCAGTAATTGAGCTTCCTGGATATTATTCTCCTTAGAAATGGAGCTGCCGCCTTTAGCTACATAAACCATGATATCATTGTAGTCTTGATAACATCATCAGCTACTAGGAAATCTGCAAAGTTTCTGGTGTTCGTGGTATTAAAGAATAGGTGCTGGAGAAGAGCCGTCGATACAGGCACGGCAGAGTCGAATAATTTATCCAAAACTTCAGACAGGCTTGTTGATTTCTTCAAGTTGAATAGTGTTGCAGATGTTGACAGCAGTATTAACCTTATTGCGCTTCAGATGAGCAGAAACACTTATATGAAACAGGATTGAGTTTCCTGCCATCTTGATAGGCTTCGATTTAGGGTCTCCGCTTGAGACACCATCCAGAGGGGATAAACCAAAACGCCTGCCTAAAGTCCCGTTCAAGTTAAGCCTAAGCCTCATGTAAGCTAAGCTATGCCCTTCACCAATCAATGATACCTTATTTCTTTTATATTTCCCGCAGAAATCAGACAAAAATTAGATATACGGTACAACAGTTTCGGTATTCTTAATGTGTCATGCATTATTGATGGTTCTTCTTGTGCTACCCATTGGCATGTTCCGCTCTCTCGTTCGTTTTGTTCCCTTATCTACCATTTAATGTTGAATTTTCTTAAATTAATGTAATATGATAATTTTTTTGTTTTTGTTCATGCTGCTCAGAAAATCAGGAGCCTCACAAACCAGGTAAGAGTTAGCTGTAGTATCTAGCTGGTACAACACACTTGCCAGGTATCAAGGAGGTTTAATAGAAGGAGGTAGTAACGGCTATGGAGTACGGAAGGTGCGCTTTTCGGTATGGTGGATGCGCTGATTGGCTACACAAATACCTTGGAGGCTGCGAGTGGTGGGAAGGAAGCAGCTATGAAAGAACAAAAACAAGGACGTTCAGTAGACAGGAAGGAGCAACTAGCCACATCAGTGAAGCTCGAGTTTCCGGCAAGACTGAAGTTTCGCTGACTGGCACCGCATGTGTGTTGCAATGGCTACTATATTGGGCTTTATGAAAGTTTTTTAGGTGTTGCATTCCATAAATACATATGCTATGCAGTGCAGTATGCGCGTGTGCAGGCAATAATCGACGAACACGAGGTTGTATTCACTGTAATGTACTAGGAATGGCTGAAAGGCTGTGGCGGCTGGAAGGCTGCAGCGTTGTGCCAGGGCAGAGACAGCAATTTGAGAAAATGAAGTTTACGGGCGGAATTACATGCTTCATTAGCATTTTTCTGCCAGTAATCATCACAGACAGCTCTTAAAGCACTTTATATATCGTTTGATGAACATAATTTTGTGGAAAACCTCGCCGCCAGAAATCAGCCACACTGCATGTTAGAAGGCTTTCTTAACTGGCGTACAGCGGCCGTGCTCACTCCTCTCTATCAAACCTTCTTGAACGGAAGGTTTTTTTTGGCAGCACGGCAAAATGTGGCTGTGTTCTCTAACTTCCCTCATTCCATTAAACTTTCTTATAGTGTATATATCTTCAATATAATGTACCAACTAAGTATGAACTTGTCTCTATGTATACCGGTCCCCGGACCAGCAATTGAATTACTAGGCATCCGTATGAGTCAGTAATTCAATGCCGTCTTTTTCTTGTAATGCTGAGCTTTTTCCTTCTACAGTTTATTTTGTTCTTAGAGATCAGAACAAATAGTCTACGGATGAATATCGTTAAGATACTCCTTTAAATTAAAAAAATAGCGTTCGGTACACTTCAGAAAACAACTTAATTGATTTTTTTAATCGTGTTTCTTCGGCGCTTATAGATTCAGCCTTCGAGGCTTAGCTTGTCCGGTACTCCTGTCAGAAGCTTTGGCTTTGCCACTTTGAATCGTGTTAAATTTTTAAAATACGCGAGTACACTGAACCGTTTGAAAACTCCTGTTTACTAAACAAGATTATGCTCTTGAAGTTTGAAGGGTAACGAATTAAAGGGTAATTCACCAGGTGGGAGCCAGCGCAACTATCTGCAGTGTCTCACAAGTCACGCTTCAAGTGCTTAATTTCGGCGCCCAGTCAAACATGCTCTAAGATGCCTAGCGTACTTCAGATACCTGAAAGATTACGCGCTCGTTAAATACCACCACCTTAATTTTACAGGAAAAATTTTCCTGCTCGTATAGAATAGATCCAAGGTGAGGACAGGAACTTGCAGCGCTATCGATTTACTCCGAGCGAAAACGAGATAAGTTGCGGTTGATTTTTACTATTATTCCCACTCAAATCCATTGTTTTTGTGAAGATATTTGGATAGAATGAAGCATTCGGGAATTTTTTTACTATAGGTGAGCCAGTCTATTTTCTTTATTTATGGTCCGATTGTTATGAAACTCGCACAGTAAACGTAAAATTGAATTTTAAGAACATTTTATTCATGGAAATTTTTTGATTTTCGCAATAGTTTTTGNTACCCTACGCTACGTTAACCTACCCTACGCTAACCTATCCCAATCTTACGTACACTAACCAAACATAACGCAACTGAAATTCAAGAAAAGTTGAATAAAATGTTCTTCAAATTCAATTTTACGTCTATTGTGCGGGTTGGATAACAATCGAATCATAAATAACGAAAATAAAATGTTTGGGTCATAGTGCATAAACTGCACTTCTGGATTTTTGACATTTCCAAGAAATTTTGCAGTTGGATTAGTATTTTGGGAAACTAAAATGAACATTTTGGGTGGGGGAAACATTTTTTGAGCTACAACGGGGCTGTTACCTATAAGGTTAGGTAGGCAAGGTCGGGTTCAGCTACTATCCATATAGCAATAGCTTTATCTGTACTAGACTGGTATATCTATATTTCTCATAGGATATTAGCAGAACCAGTCCTTGCCTACCTAACGATATGAGTAAGGGCCATGTTGTAGCAGGTTAAATTAATTAATGAAATCACACTAACCTCCTTAACAGCTTTAATCATCAGGGTCAGTGGTCACTGTCTTCAGGCATTGGGCGTATCATTTGAGTAGAGGGCCTCACAACTTCACTACACTTGGCAACACTCCGGGACGAATGAAAATATCGTCAGCGGCATCATTATTTTCGTATATTTTTTGAATTATTGACCAACGTTGTTCATTGCAACCACTACACGCCATGACAAAACACCGTATTATGTATGAAACGGCCTACGGACGTGATTGTTCTTGTTTGCGTCGTTACGCAGGAAAGCGGAAGATGGCGGACGTACATCGCTTGTCGGAGAAATGAGTTTAATCATCTTACATATTAATTTCAGTGAATACATTGTTGAAAACACCACAAATGGATATCCCCCATCTGAAATATGATTATTAACATTTTTAGACACGAATTCATCAAACGCTATTGACGGGAATGTCGAAAATCCAGAAGTGCAGTTTATGCACTATGACCAATGTTTGTGCTGCAAAATATACCAATAAGAACACAACACCACAAGAAATAAACGCAATACGTCCGCACTCTACAGCGATCACCGGCAAAAAAAAAATCCCTCAGAAGGGAAGTTCAGATTTCCCTAAAAGTTAAAATAATCCCCAAATATTTATGAAAGAATATAAATAGAAGCTTCATGCTATAAATAAACACTTTATGCTCATCTCAATATATGCGGCATATACGCGGTAGTACATAAATATCAATTATTTCCGTAATTGTCAAATAAGAAGTTGAAAAACACCCGAAATTGTTCTAAAAATTCCTGATACTATCTGAAATTTTGAAAAACTAGGGTAACTCCCCCAATACATGCAGCCATACAGTAGGTATACACGCTCCTCATTGGCTGACACCAACGCGTCACTTTCATTGGTCAACCACCGCGTCACGCAAGTGTTTTATTGGTTGGAAAGAGTAACTCGCGTCAAGCAGGCTTGTGATTGGTGGAAATGAAGAAAGTATAATGTCAACATTACTTAAAAACTATTGCGNATAAGAAGTTGAAAAACTCCCGAAATTGTTCTAAAAATCCCTGATACTACCTGAAATTTCGAAAAACTAGGGTAACTCCCCCAATACTTGCAGCCATACAGTATACACGCTCCTCATTGGCTGACGCCAACGCGTTACTTTCATTGGTCAACCACCGCGTCACGCAAGTTTTTTATTGGTTGGAAAGAGTAACTCGCGTCAAGCAGGGTTGTGATTGGTGGAAATGAAGAAAGTATAATGTCAACATTACTTAAAAACTATTGCGAAAATCGAAAAATTTACAGGAATAAGTATGTTCCTTAAATTCATTTTTACGTATGCTGTGCAAGTTTCAAAACGATCTGACCATGAATAAAGAAAATAAATTGGCTCACCTAAAGTAAAAAATTGCCAAGCATTCCAAGACGTTTTTCATGAATGACGTTTTCGTCGAAAATGCTTAGTTTTCGAGATATTTGACTCTCAAGTTCCCATTGTTTTTCAATGGGAGAAAATTGCCGGCATTCTCATAGGCTGTGTTGGCCCCATAGGAACCTAACCAAACCTAACCTAGCCTAACCTTCTGTTACCTTACCTAACCTAACCCAAAAACCTATAAAAAGAGGTTTTCCGTGATACTGTGAGAGTGTGTTTATTTTCTCCCTTAGAAAAACAATGGGAACGTCGAAGTTAAATATCTCGAAAACTAAGCATTTCCGACGAAAACCTTATTCATGAAAAAGTCTTAGAATGCCCTATTTTACCCAAACATGCCAACAAAAATACTGATAATGGTGGAGGGTACTGTAATAGTAAAAATACTGAAGTGGCTATCGATTCACCCAGCAAAGACTAGTTAAAACCGACCCAATAAGTTGTAATTTTCTGGAATTTCCGACAGGTACCTTCATTTCTGTACTTCGCGTCTACGAGCCTTAATATTCCAGGTGGACGAGTTCAACTGTCGCGGCGGAAAAATTAATACGTTAGGTGGTAGCAAGAGAAAGCTAGGTCAGTGGCTTCTTGAGAAGTATACTTGCATGCCGGTAGTTCCATTGCCTCCGGTAGTATTATTTACGTGTCATAGAAGTGTCATGTTACGCCCTAGAACTATATTTTGACTTTGATATGCTGCATTAGCATAGGTGAGCGTGTGAGTGACTTCATTGTGTATATGTAGTGTATTTAAGTGTGTTGCGACTTACTATGAAGTTCGTGTTAAGACGCATCATAAGAACGGCTCTCCGTCGTATGTCAAGGACCACATGGTCATGCGTGAAAGACACGTTCTCGTAAGAAAATGCTGCACAGCATAAAAAAATTTCGCTTCCCCTAGAGAGTTTATTCGAGCGTAAAGGACTATAATTTCCTGGACAAGCTATATTACATTAGGCCTAGTTTTATATTTCACCAGTCTTATTGGTATTCTGAGCTACCACTGGTTTTCTCTTTTCTTTCTTTACCCTGCGTCTTTGCTCTCTTTGCGACATTAAAAAGCAGGATTGTGCAGTCGGATAGGCCAAATGCGACTCCGACTCCTGGGCTCAGCCTATTTCTCACTCTGACTCTTGAGTCCTGCTTATTTCCGGCTCCGACTACTGGATCCAGCCTATTTTTTGCTCCGACTCCTGGGCTCAGCCTATTTCTGACTCCGACTCTTGGGTCCTGCTTATTTCGACTCCTGGGTTCAGCCTATTTCCGACTCCTGGGTCCAGTCTATTTCCAACTCCGACTCCTGGGTCCGGCCTATTTCTGACTCCGACTCCAGCCTATTTTCAACTACTGGGTCAAGCCTATTTCTGATTCCTAGGTCCAGCCTATTTCCGACTCCTGGGTCCAGCCTATTTCCGACTCTTGGATCCAGCCTATTTCCAACTCCGACTCCTGGGTCCACCTGATTTCTGACTCCTGGGTCCTTTCTATTTCCGCCTCCACTCCTGAGCCCTGCCAACTTCCGACTCAGCTCCTGGATCCAGCCGATTTCCGTCTCCGACTCCTGGGTCCAGCCTATTTCCGACTCCCGAATCCTCAAACGCCAAAAATGTCTCGCTCTTACAGATTCAGCCTTTTTTTTTCTACTAATAAATCCATTTTCATCGGCTCCGAATCCTAACCCTTAATTATGTCCAACTCCTTCTGGCTCCGCCTTTGTAACTCCAATGAAAATAAATGTATGGAAGTGAATACAGCTTCACTTGCGCAAAGAAATCTAGCCGTGTTTAACCACTGCATATTGCCTCACGCAAAATGTACAACTTAGCAAGGACTCATTAAAATTGCTATCGCATAGCTATCACGATTCACTGGAATAAATGCTCATATTACATATAGTGTGAGAGATACTGATGCCCGTGCTTGCGACTCGTCTCTCCCTAAGATTCCACCCATTTCCGCGTCGGCGGCCGTCCTATAGCTATTAATTGGCTTCAGTATCACAGTAAACTTCGCTTACGTTGATGCAAGAAATATGTTCTAGCTTTAGGGCGGCCGCCGACGCGAAAGTGCGTGGAATTTAAGGGAGTCTTGTCGCAAGCACGGGCTTAAGCATTTGTCGTAATATATGTTAATATAGACACAAATATTCGACGCGTATTAGAAAACAGCCTAACTTTATTGCGCGCATATGTGTAGGAGGTATCGACTGGATGTATATGAACTATTGAATGAATGCTCTCGTTTTAGTATATTATTTTTTACTTATTGAGGGGCATTATCTGTACATGATATCCATTATAGTGCAAGTTGGCATTATTTTATGTAGCAGAATTCTTTTAACTTTGTATTTATTTATGACCTAAATATTGTGAGTGATGAACTACTGGCTTAGTTATTTTTTAATGTTGCTTGCTTACTTTTTTAGCTATTTCACAATTATTACTTATATATAGTAGTATTTCTTTAAACTCATACGGCTTCTTTCTGTAACGTTGCAGAGAATGATTCGGCGTAACTCAGTGGAATTTATTCATATCTTATCTTCAAAAATACTCATTTAAAAAGACATGACATGAGCTGTGTTCTTGCAGTAAAGATTTGTTTTATGGTTCCCTTGCATTCCAGGGTCTGATATATAGAAAATCGCAATAAAAGACATATACCTATAGACATATTTGTTCCGTTAGGAAAAATCATATCGCAGCACAAAAAATTAGAAACTCACACCCTATAGCAGTCACCACGGACTTGCGTCTGCCATGTTTATTTCCCACACAATAGTGACATAAACTGTTAAAAGAAAATAATTTAAGAACAAGAGTACCTACTCTGAGAGCGCATACCTCCACCAAGCAAGGAAAAGGTAATTAAAAATTCAGATTGGTGCTGACACTACCAAGATCTAATCATTTGTACTTTTGACAGTAATAACAGTAGGCTCTTTCTGTAGTTTTCTTAAAGATCTGATCTTAACTGTTTGAGTTATGCTGCTAACAAACTTTCTGACTTTCTGACAAAAAAACAAACCGATCATCACCAAAATTTAATAATTTATATATGTCTTTCAACATTACTAACAATTCCTGTAAATTTCATTAGGATCCGTTAATATCTTTTTGAGTTATTTCGCTAACAATCATAAAAACAAACACAGCAACAAACAAACAAACAAACGGACAAAGAAATCATCTCAAAAATGTTCCATTTACTCCTCGTGATATACCTAACAACTGATGTAAATTCCACGAAATTGAATCCATAACTTTTTGAGTTATTGCGCTAAGAAAAAAAGGCAAACAAACGGATGAACGGATTTTCACTAAAAGTTAATCATCTGTTTCTCTTAATATACCTAACAATCCCTGTAAGTTTCGTGAAAATACGTCCATAGCTTTCTGAGTTATCTTGGTGACAGACAAAGAGACAAACTCGTTGAAAACATAACCTCCTTGGAGGTAGAAATACAGAGAAGCATTTGCTTCTTTAGGATAGTAATATAGTTGATGTAATTGTTTTAACTTTTAAATGTTTCGCGCACTATTCGTCCGTAAAATGTTTGCCGTTAAAAGCTATGACATGAATAGCAGAATTAATAAAACTTTACTGACGCTCCTAACCTTAGAAAGTAAGCTAATTGGAATTAAAGCCTGTGGATTTTTTATTCGTAAGTTTCAGCAACGTCTGTCCTTAAGATAAGTTAGAAGTTTGGAGCTATTTCAGCTGATTATTTTTTGCCAGTGAGGACAAGTCGGACGCAGGACTGCAACGTTAATAACACCGTGTACTGCGCGACCAATGCACCGTCTATGATGTGTTTCTTTCATTACATCGTCATTATGTAAAGAATTTCAGTTTAATTTTGTTTTGCTGCAGCTAAAAATTTGTATATTAAGTAAGGTTAGGTACAGCAAGGACTGGTTCTCTATAAGCTTCCCGTTTTCATTGCGTCCATTGTTGTGCGGGGTGACTTGTAAATAACGTGGCCGACGTAGCTTGCGGTGCCTGTAATAGTGCTTTTGTTTCGTATTATTTGTGCTACAATATGACGTTTCTCAAAGATACAAATGTGCTTTTTCTTACCATATTCTATCCAACATTGTATTGTATGTTTAACTTTTATATTCAGGGGAACTATAAAACGAATCTTTACCCTCTATACTCTTATTTTATCAAATTCCCTTATTTCTATTATCTCGTTCACTACTCTTACTCACAGTGTATTTCCCTTTTTCTGTTTCTAAACGTGGATTGATTTCTCGTTCGCTTGACAATATGCATATGCTGTGCATGGGTTGAAAGACTGAAACTAGGAATCGGGTGCTATACTCCTAATGCATTATCTCACAATTTTAAATGCAATAATCTGACCTCTCTCGTAGGAATAACACTATCTGGGATGTTTCAAATACGATACACGATGAACGAAAGAGTTTACTCTTTCATGACATATATGGCAGAGCACGCTCCTCTCTGATGATAGCTTTACCGCCTCTGCCTACGTTGGCTGAGTTGTTTGTGCTCTTACATTAATCAGTTCTTCCGAGCCTTGCACGTCTGTTTGCTTGCAATTTTTCACAGACTGTCAGAAGCAAAAGTAGCCACATGTTGTTAAATGCAGTGTTATTACTAGTGAACTACGTTGTGCAGTCATACCCTATATACATACCTGTTATTTATTATGCGCCATCTGCAAGTATTCAAAGCTAGATAATGTATGAGTTACCATTTATTTTGCGATGCTACATTTATATTACCCTTCAAATCATGGTTGCAGAGAGGGAGTCGGACATTCTTGAAAGCCCAGAGTCGGAGTCGGAAAGTGGCTCAATGCAGGAGTTGGAGTTCAGACTCTGTCCATCCAATTCCGTTACCCTGCTTCAAATATCGTACTGCCAGTTGCACAGTGCCATTATCGAGACAGCGGTGGTTCGAGCCCACACAGCGAAGAAAGTTTTAACGCTCGTGAATGCATAACATCAGCAATTCTTCCACTCGCAGTCACTGAGGGGTGCAATTGTCTATCGGGTGTTCCGTCAATACGACGCAATAGCCCGAACAGTCTCTGATCGACTGCAGCAGCGGAAAGTCCTCTGGGCCCAAGTGGGCATTTACCTACAACACAAACCAGTGCATGTGAGACTTTCCTTGTTGGGGTGAGCGACCAAGACGACTTAACTTCTAGTAGCGGTGGTTAAACCAGGAGAATACTACTAGACTACTACGACTAAACTTATACCTTTTACCTGTTCATTCGATGCTGCCAGGATGCTACTTCAGTGTTGGTATGGTTATGGTACCGCAGCAAACGCCAATAACTTACATGTACCAACCTAATACGAACCTACATAAACAGCAGGTTAAAACTAATATAAGCTTTCATTATGGTCTCGAAAGCTGGGGTTATTACTTCAGCATTATGATAATCTCGGTCTCGAGAATTTCCGCTAGTTTTTATAGATATTAATATCCTTGATTCGAATGTGATACTTTCATTCTTCGTAAATTAAAACTTCGAAGTCTTATTTTTTCTCCAAAGCTGTGAATTTTTGTGTACGGTGCACCAATTACCAGTAGACGATGCACAGAGCGAGCGCAGTTATAGTGAACTTACAATATGTCTGAACACGAGTGTTTGTTCACGCGATTATATATTTTGACTACGCGAACTACATACTCCTACGTCATTTGCGTTATACAGTGCGCTGTTGTAAAACGGAAAAATACCCAACGTGCATGGAACGATCAGGTTAACGAGATCGGGTAAGGTTAAATATATCAGCATATTGTGATTCATAATCGTCGCGCTCGAATTTAAATGAGACAACGGTATGACCCGGCCATTTTTTATTGCAATTTTGCAATTGGTAGTATAGGTTCATGGTCTAGTCTAAAACACCTTTCATGTTGAAATATACCGTATGCGTAGACAGCTGTTAAAGTATCTGCAAGACTTATGGTCTAGAATTCTACGGAGTGCATGTGACGGCCTGGATTCTGAAAATTACATATGCATTCCTTAATGTGTTATTTGGAACTTGATAATTTTCAGTGCCAGAAGCTATATATACCTACTACCTATGTACTTAAGGCCTTAAATTTTTGGGCCTACACGGTAGTTAGAATTCATTGGCTTCCGACCATTACTTGACTGTTTTGTAGCTTTTTTGGAAGTAGCCTATATTCCAGTTTCCAAAAGTACCTGAGTTTGGTCTAGCTTTTCCTAACGCGGTCAGTTAGTGGAGTTTGGTTTTCCTGTTTTGTGAGGAGTCGCGCTCCTTATACATAAGGTAGTCTATAGGATGTTTTCAGAGGTCACCTTCGTGATAGTTAGGCCTTCAAGACAGCTGTTTCTCCCCCACTTCCTTCGTTTCTTTCTGCTACTGTTGGTCTTTATTAATGGCTCTTGCCAAGTTATATGATTTTTGCTTGACATAGTACGTGTACCAATCTGATAACCCAGTTGTTGGGGCGAAAAAAGCTCAAACGTGTACCTAATCTAAGTTCACTTTCAAGTGTCGCTGCGATATGCCGTTTGTGAAGATATTCGCTACAATTATTGAAAAGAACACATCCCCCGTGTTGTCACTGACGCATTGTATACTGTGAAACTTCGAGGCGATCTGCACTTGAATATTTTCACCTCAGCAGCCATGCCAAAACCTTTTTCTTTTCGGTTTGTGTGTTCTTTGTGCCTTTCTTTTTTTCTTAGTCCTTTTATCTATCCGTTCTTTTTATTTTATGGCATTTTTTTGCTGCTGTTGCTTACTAACGCAAAACTTTGTGCTTTAACAGACTGTGTTGCATCGCGATGGATCTTCGCAGTGCTGGGATGCATCGGCTTCATGATAGTGTACGGACTGAAGGTGAACCTCAGTGTTGCCATCATTGCCATGGTGAGTGCCATCCCGCCCGGTGTTGTTTCTAGGTGTTGCAGAGTCAGGAGGAGTCGGATATGTGTGGGTCAACGAAGCAGGAGTCGGAGACTAGCTGAACCCAAATGTCGAGAGTTGAAAACTGGCTGAACTCAGGAGACGGAGTCGGTGAAAATGAGGCTAATTTCTCAATAGAAAGACAGCTGGAGTCGGTGTACTGACACCGACTCCAGCTGTCTTTCTATTGAGAAATTAGCCTCATTTTCACCGACTCCGTCTCCTGAGTTCAGCCAGTTTTCAACTTGATATTTTTAGGGTCCAATGAGTTCGAAATTAACTGGACTCAAAAGTCAGGAGTCGGATTTGGTCCATAGCCTATGTCTCTGCAACCATTTTCCCCACGACAGATAATCGTGTGCCATTGTTGCCAGTAAGTGCGTTCAGTGCCTCAACTTATTGTTCATATCTTCAACTCACAATAACAGCTGTATTAGCTCGTTTCCCAGCTCTATCATTAGCTTTAGTTTTCATTATTCTGCTACTCCGTTAGTCCTCTGCTCATTTTTTATCACTCGCTCGACCTCGCATTTGTCATCCACCAATCATCGGTGACGTTTCGCGCCGTGCAGCTCACAACGCGCGCACTTTCTCGAACTCGCAGCTTCCGCGCTCTTCACCACCACCCACACTTGACAAAGTTGGACACAGACCGAACATTTGTTTGGTGTCGCTAAAGTTTAGTTGTCGGATCGTGCCTCGCATAAATGTTCCCTCGAGATAATCTGCTGTCTCGAGCAGTTTGTGGCGGCGCGTTCTTGTCAGCTCGACTGAACCTAAAGTAACCAAACGTAATTTAGAAACATTGTTAGCCCTTTAACGGCAGCGCGGACCAGTTATGTCCACGCTTCAAATAGAGCTATTCCTGCGAAAATGTAATCTTAATTGCGGCGTTGGCTAAATACTAGCCGTTAAACTTTTACTATTACCACCACTTATGCTCGAACACTTTTGACCGTTAATCTAATAGATTTTGATTCAATGATCACGAATTTATAAGTCACAGCCGTCGGAAATGCTTAGTTTTAACAATACTAATGTGTTAAATTTAGCCGTTTGTCACTGTTTCTAATTTTATGCTTGTTAGCACAATAACTCAAGATTAATGAACGGATCTTGATGAAATTTATAGGGATTGTTAGTAATATTAAAAGACATAAATGATCAAATTTTGGTGCAGATCGGTTTATTCGTTTGTATGTTTGTCATAACGTTTGTTAGCAGCATACCTCAAAAACTTATGAACGGATTTTCAGGAAAATTGCACAAGCTGTTATTACAATCAAAAATCACAAATGATTACATTTTGGAGAATATACAAAGAAAATTATGGTTTCAGAGCCAATTTGAATTTTTTGCTACCGTTGCCTCGTTTGGCGGAGGTACGCGCTTTCAGAGTGCTCAAGTTGGATATAAATTCATGGATTATCTTTCATCGTCATCAATAATGTTTGCTATCATCATCCACTAATCATCGGTGGAGTCTGATTTTATAACTTTTTCTCTCAGGTCGCGACGTATAAATTCAGCAGATGAGCAACGGAGCACTCCCAAATTGATAATTTTTTACGGGCCGTAGATAATTATTTATTGTTGCTTACTGTCTTTCTTTTTCTGACGGAGCAGATTTTGCTTGAAAGGCTACAATTTCAGCACTTCCATGAAGCAGATATTTGAGTTTAAACAATAGTATCAGGGCTACGGTGCACTTACATTGCATATAAGCTGATGGAGTTGCATTCAAGTTTTTTGCAGTGTTTTCTCGGAGTAGGTGGGGGGGGGACAACATAAATCCTCGGCAGTGGGATAAAAAATTCGGTTTGTGGTGGCTTTCTCGTGGCAGCCTTCTGCAGCGGAGTCCTGATGAGCTTTGTTCTCGAAGTCACTTTAGATATAAGAGACTCAATGGCTTGGCTTGCACCTGATAAGCAGCCACTTGGACAAGCTTGAGTGGGTTGGCGGCACCTGCTTACAAACAATTATCATTCAGGAATCAGAAAGGGATAAATAGTTATGGAGCGTTGTAACCTGGATACGGAAGGGTTTCTAGTTCCAGTGCACCAAAATCTGAAATTTTTCTCGCGTGGACGGTATTTGCTGCTAATGAAAATGAAGAGGAGTACGAGTCTACTGCTTTACAGCTGAAAGAAATCTCAGCTTGCATCTACGCCACCCATTCCAGCCAGCCAGTCAGCAAGCCAGCGTGCAAACCAGCCAGTGTTTCAGCCAGCTCCTACCATAACGTGACCCGCAGGCTGCCGTGCAGTATTTCGGTTTTGTCGGCTCCCCCTATACTTACTCTGAAGTATTTTACTCAAGATTTTAATTGTGCCTGCCTCTCGCTGTGAAATACTCACGTTTAATTAAAAAGAAGGATAGGGAACGTAAAAGAAGAACGAGACTACAGCAGTCTCAAGAACGAATACGTGCTACCAATAGAGAGAGAGAGAGATGAAGCGACTATGCGACACGGTGTCAAGAACGACTTGCAGCAGAAAGGTCACAGAAGGGAATAAGAGCTGCTGATAAGCGTGAGCGGGAAAATGTGGAAAGGGCAAGTCAGAGAAGAGAAGACATGAGAATGAGAGCCCGACAAAGGATCAATGAAGAAAATGAAGCAGCAAGTCAGGGAAGAGAAGATTCCGCACCGGCCTATATTAAATAAAAATGTCGATTATTGCGTGATTTTTTCACGCACGGCCCACTAGTTATTATATAGTGGATTAATATTTTTTCGTTCCCGCATCTTAATGAAATTGGTAGGCGAAAAGTAGGCAATTAAGTTGCGTTTTCAAAGAGATCGATGATCAAGTTGCTGGAGATGACGAAAGTAGGATCCTTTATCTGAATTCACTTCTTTCTTGAAACACTTCTTGAAGTCGAAACGATAAAGATGTTTGCAGCTTCTCGTAGCGCTGATTTTATAACTTTCTCCGTACATCAAATCGTATGTTTGTTCTCAGTTCACGACGTATAAATTCACTAGATGATCAATAAAGCCCACCTGGAGCGATGATTTTTCACGGAGTTGTAGACACACGCAATTATTTATTTTCCTTGCTGTCTTTCATTGACGGAGCTGCTTTCACTTCAGTAGAAAAACTTAGATGTACTAAAGGCTAATTCTTCGGCATCTAGGATACGCAGCGGGAAATTTAATTAAATTCAATAATGTTTTGCTGTTTGTTAATGGAAGATTCACCGCTGCTGCTTAGATTAATTGGAAAAGAAAGCACTTATCTTTTATGACAGTATTTGAGTCGGCTGTTGCAGGGTATTCTTCAGAATTATCTTAGTAACAAAAGCATGTTAAATGAAAAAAAGGGTCTTCAGTAATTCTTCGCTGTCATTTTTGACAGCGAGGGGTCTCTAGTACACAAAGAATACTCATTGTTTTCGTAAAAAAATCAAACTTTTGGACGGTTTTGCCTTAGTCACGTCTTATTGTCTCTTGCTAATACTAATTTCCATGTAATATTGTACCACAGCTCCTAAAAGTCATCAGCAACACTGGCATCAAAGTAGAGCTCTAAATAACTCCAGAGCTTGGGGGGGGGGGGAATGATACTCCCAGGGGTATACTTATCCTCGGAGAGGGATCGAGAGTATACCGCCCCAGCCCCATGCATCCGCCTGCTATCACATAGCTGACATTTCCCCCTGTTCATGCAGCGAAGCAGGACACCAAGATTTCCTCTCGCTGGAGGTAGAATGGGTCATTTGCAGAGTTGCGCTAATTATATAGTAGCTACGTTGCGTCTATCCATGATTGTGGCGTAGCTAACTTTAGCTTCAGCTGCGCCTCTGAAACCTGTTGCCTTTAGTGCCTAACTTGTATTCTTCGTATTTTTATGATTCTGTTTTTTCTTCTCTTATCCGTTGCCTTTTTTGCTGTTTCCGTATGTAAGTTCTGCTTGCTTGACGTGCTACGTGTTCCTTTTTTTCGTACTTTATATCGTAGCGAACGTTGTGGGTATGGAGGCTGAACTTCAGAATAAAATACAGTAATAGTTCAAAAGAGTATAAAATATGGTTGACACATAGATGCATCTTGTGCTTTTTATAGTGTTTTGATTTTCTTTACTACGAAAGAATTCCGGCCTTATTGCATAATATTTGAGAGCACCTGTGTTGAAAGGCTGAATGCGATTTGATACGAGAAATAATTGATACTAACTCAATTTAGTTGTAGTATTCAGCGTGTTTTCTGGTAGCTCTGAAAAAGTACCGCTATCATTAGTAGAATGTATTGAGAAATTTTTGGCCGAAGATATGATACAATTAAATTGTAGACATTCTGAAACAAGTGTCAAAGAAGCTTTGCTCTGTCCATGACAGCATATTTAAATGAAGAGGATTTGTTGTACATACTTAATTTGTTTTCGGTACATCAAAGGTCTCAAGCTTTGTAAAGCTCTTTTTTGGCGATATTAATAGGCAGCAAAATTCATGCACAGTCGATTCCGCTTAGTTCGACCGACCAGCCGCATATAATGCGACCAGTTCTGCCGGAACGGAATCAAACGCTATGTTTCATACACAAAATAACTGCGTTTATTGTGGAAAACGTCCCGGTTATTCGGACCACTGGATCGTCATAATAAGTACAACAGTTAAAATGGAATAATTTAGCAGCTGTGATGAACTTTTTTGTATAAGGAGCCGTTTTATGTTAAAGCACGCCAGTACAGTATACACTTAAATTGAGTGAAGTTCGAGAGTGTGGTTCTTCGTCGTAGCAGGTGGCGTACTCGCTTCGCCTTCATTTCACAAAGGTAATCAGATTTCGAAGTGATAAGTTTTTAGCAAGTTAGTGCCCGCAAATTATTTTCATTTTTGCTAGTTAGCTCTGTAATTGATGGCAAGGAAAAAATATCAGCCAAGAAACTGTATTTACTGACTAACTTTTCAGCATAAATACAGTAATTTGTTAACTTCGCTTTTTATGACCTGCCGGTATAGCGACAGAAGCCGTGGTCCCGATGAGGACTCAATAAGCGGAGTCGACTATACTTGAGTTCCCACGCCCGGAAAATTCACCCAGAAACGTTCATTAACCCTTTAAGGACGAAGTTTCCGTTTCTCTCAGATTTTTGGAGATAGTCTTAAACCGTAGTCCTCCGACTACCGTCTCATATAGTCGCGGCGCTCATAGGTTCAAAAATCTCTGATCCCTTCTTTATTTGGAAACTTAATTTTCGCGATACGTCCCTCACGTGGCACCGTCGGCCTTAATGGGTTAAGCGAGCTTTCAAGTCCTGACAGAATTTATCCACTTTTTCGATGTATTGATGGGGGATGTATGAAGGTAAAAAAGTATAGCTTAGATTAATTAGATTGCAGCAGATAAACCAAGAGGCCCATTCCCAAAGAGCAGCCGGGACTAATTTTTCGGCCCTATATGAGCAGTTGCCCTTATACCAAAATCATTTGGATATCAAAAGAATAAGGTAACATCTGCCGAGTATAGGTGAACGTGCTGGCACGAGCAGCCCCGCGGGGACTCGGAGATATTAAGTTAGTTGGGGCATGAAAGGTGATAGATTGTTTAGTGGCCTCTGAAGATTTTGCTGTTCAGAGTGAGTCCTGTCCTGGAGTTGGAGATGGTAGTTGTGGAGAGTGTTGCTCCTAGTGTTTGTCCAGACCATTCTTGAACTTGTTGACTATTTCTGCACTGATAAATTCGGAATGGAATCTATCCCAAATGTCGAATTTCAACATGGAAATCATACTATTCGGAATCTTACTATGAGACAAAACCGCAGGCACGCTCATCCTTTTAGGGTTAAATCTGTTGCTTTGTAGAGGTGAGCCCTTAGCCTAACTATGCTGCCGGCGTCTTCTGTTCGACTAGTCAACGATATAGGCCTACTGAAGTGACGAATCCGAAGTTCAGAATCAAAGTTTTGGACTAGTTGAAGCTAAGCGAGTTGGATTATCTCGATTGTGACATGGGGAAAAAATTTGTCGATCCCCAGGGGATGCCATAGTTTATTTTTTAGCCCTTCGAGGCATCTTCCCTTCCTGCCTACATTGTTTCCTTTCATTTCCATGCTCCTATTTATCGCTTCGTGTTCAGGTCTTCCTCTTCTTTGCCAACTTGCTGTCGCGCTGCACATTAATCCAGCATACAACACGCATGGGTATCTCATTTCTATCTACATCCTGTGCGTCCCTTCTTTTTCCTCTGCTCAGTCGCCTTGTAGTGGAGACAGAGGCGTAAACTATTCATTTTTATTACATATAATATGTACACTTTGGGCACCTAAGAGTTAACTGCATTTCTCACTGGGAGTGAAATACTCGATACCATCACAGTCAGACTGCGGCGGCGATTTACGAGGCAGAATAAGCGCTTGCCAAAACCACGTGCCTGTCTACCACCATGTTTGCCTTGCTTTTTTTCTCTCCCCCTTCTTTTCTATCACGGCTGGCAAGTCTAATAAAAGTCAGTCAAACATAATTTAACCCGTTACGTATGAACAATTTTTTTCTGCTAAGAACAGCACTATTGTAGAAAATAGACAGTATGTGTTAATGACTCAACTCTCTCAGAACAGCGAAAAATCGTTATTTATTCAATGAACATGATAAGTTTTCTTTCTTTTCTCATGAGACCCTCACGTACTTTCTTCTTTTCTTGTTAGGCCTTCACGTATTTCACATCTTTAGTTTTCGTTATACTCTCACATATCTAATTCATATTTTTTTCTCATTAGGCCCTCACTTATTTCATATCTTCTTTTCTCGTAAGGCCCGCACATATTTCATATCTTTTCTCGTTGGGCCATCTTATAGCTGTTCTCGTTAGACCTTAACACCTTTATCTTCTGTGAAGACAAAATTTGCAAGTCTCTGTGTGGAAGTACAACTGGAAAACCAAACATTATCGATTCGATTAAGGATATAGCTAGTTGGCAAATACCGTAGATGTATCGGTATGTTTATGCTCGACGGGTTTGGAAAGAGAACTTGCGTTATCGTGCAGTACTAAATAGGTAAATAACCCTCGGTGACGTAAAATGAGCTATAATCCTCCTTCTGCGTACTTACTATACTTCAACTAACAATATTTGCTGCGGTCTACCTCTTTATCTCCCATAGTTGCTGGTCCCTTGCGCCGTATTCTGTGGCCGGGTTCCGCTTTTTCTTTACACACTGTGTGTCTTTTTCCTTTTTTTATCACAGGCAGCAACATGTCCTGACTAAGACGTATGCTCTTCTACAGTCTAAGCTTGAAAGGATAAAGTATTACCTTGGCAGGGTTGGCCTCTGAGACAGTTGATTAGTACAAGGTATACTTTATTTAAGATACTATTTTACTGACCTTTCCAAATCCTCTGAGCAGTACAGAATCAGTTAAACACTCCTGTTTTCTACGGCCTCCATTGATCTCGCTCCAGTTTTGTGTGGCTCTCAGTAATCCTGTATTTTTTTAAAGTTACCATTACTGCTCGTGTTTTCCTCAGCAAATCACGCTGGATCTTCTCTTCGTCACAGTTCACCCGCTCGTGTCTCTATATTTGTTACTACTAATCGTGATGTAAGTTTGTTTTTTCTCTCCTAACATCCGTGCACTTTGGCCACCAGGTGAACCACACGGCGGTCGCTCAGGCGGCACTGGTGGCGGAGGATGGCCATGGCACGGTTGACCATCACACGGTTGTGTCGGATGGCAGCAATGCCACCGTCAGCCCCTGTGGCGAGAGCGA
The DNA here is from genome assembly GCA_001587735.2 of Parhyale hawaiensis. NCBI lineage: Eukaryota > Metazoa > Arthropoda > Malacostraca > Amphipoda > Hyalidae > Parhyale > Parhyale hawaiensis. Next base: position 319,933 of record LQNS02015106.1, read on the forward strand.
AGAGGAGGAGCTCATTGTGAGTATACGGTCTTCTTAGGCCACTGCCACACTATGCAACCCCCCGATCTTCATGATGAGTGGACGTTCAACTTGCAAGTTGTCTTAATTCACAGTAAAAGTCGATAGCCAAGATACGCATCGAAAGTATTCAAGTTGAGTGAAGTACGAGTTGAATGTCCGATCATAAGTTGTGCGTGCGATTGCATAGTGTGGCGAGGCAGGCATTACTCTTACTGCTACTGTGCAGTTAATGTTAGTTTTAATTACCATTACTTTTCAATTACTAGGTTTTCTGTTGCTGTCATTATTCCTAGCAGATATGACCTCAATATTTAGACGGTGGTCGGACGAGGCTGACGGGACCCTCTTTACTCTCGCCATTACCGTCGCGTGTCGCCGCGATCCCGCTATAGGTGGATAATTGTTACTGTGTGCAAGGAGATATAATGCTATTAAACCTCCTTGACTAACCCTATTAAACTTAATTGTTTTAAAACCGCCTTGACTTAACACTTGGGACCTCTTGGAGGCAACTCAACAACAACAACAACTTGGGACCTACGAGCGAGCTCTCGGCTAGTGATCGTAGTTGAATAGCTTAGTTTTGACAAGTAGATTGCTTTAGCGCAATCGAATAATTATGTGAATCTTGCTACTGGACTCGTGTGCTCTGGACAGGGTGCGTTTAAAGATGACGGCGTCGTAGCTGCAAAGAAACTGAGCTATTCTCGTGCATACTTTGGCTGCGTTTGTACAAGAAACCGAAAATTGCGTTGGGCTTGTTGGCGCTAATAGTGAATTTGACACATAATATCTGGTGCCATGTGCGAGTCCTATAGAGTTATGAGCAGCAAGGAAAAACATCACGCTGTTCGTGCTCATTATGAAAATGAATGCGTGAGCCTCTCAGTCCGCAAATTGATTCATGGTATATATGCGGTACTATGTGCAATTTGGACTCATAAAAGAGCCACGCGAAAGTGTAATATTTCCCTAACAGAAATTTTAGTTGCCCCGCAAGCTAAAACTATTGAGCAGCTTCTGAGGCTCTGAACTCTCTGAGGGCTTCAGTATTTCTCATTTCTGATAATTCATGCAAGTGGGTGCAGATTTACACACAAAAATGGTTTACTCCTCGGTTATTTGTATTTAGACACTAAGTGAGTGCTTAATAAGTCAGTTATACACAGTTATTATATCGTCAAGAGTAGTGGGTAATGCGACCAAATGCACACTTTTGAGGGTAGGTTCCGGCTCCACCTACTTCCGGTTTCCCAGGCCCCGCCCACTTCCGGTTTGCGCCCCTCCCCCCAGACCCCCGCTACACCGGTAGTGCATTGGCCGTTATAAACCGGAAGCTCACGCGCAAGGGGAGCCGCGAGGGTAGGTTACCTTCAAAAGTGTCCATTTGGTTGCATTACCCACTACTGTCACGCATCCACGACGATGGTGAACTAAAGAGTTGAATGTGATACTATCACTGAATTGCGAAATCATCCATATAGTCTTGGAGTACCGGTAAATAGTGGTGTAGAGCAAGGGTTAGTGATTTTTTCGACAATTGCTATTTTGAATTAATGGATTTAAATAGGATGCGCTTATATGTAATGTATACTTTGCTGAATTATAAACTTATATGTAGCTCAGCTGGTTTAAAAAATCTCTAGTACACTCTAAGTTTACGAGGTGAAAAATATAATTAAGTAACTTCTACGCCAAGCGCCTTCTTATTATTGAGTTCCTATGTTCCCTGTGAAGCTTCAGATAGCGGTCTCTTGTTTTTATTTCCTTAAGAAGCGTTTGTGTTACTGCCGGCCTCCAATACGAGCACCCTCGGCAACAAGACCAGGCATTAGGAACGTGTCAGGGACATGTCTGGCACCCTTATGCTCTTCCTCTGACATTGGCATGCTCTGCGCGCTTACCTCAGCCGTTTCGCTTGTCTGTAGATGACACTGACTCATGCTAGCTGTGTCAGTCTCACGCGTGCTGTGCATTATATGTGTAGAACTCATTTATAATCGAAGTACGTGTGCATAGTATTGCGTAACTCTTGCCCCCATATCAGTACGTATCACTCTTGCAGTGCGTTATTTTGTAGCTTTAATTTAGGAACAAAATACGTGAGTGTATATATATGTTACGCGCGAACGATGGATTTGGAAAATCGATCAATCGCGCTGCGCAAATGGTGGATGTTGTAGGTATTAATCGAATGCGCACCCATCGATCGATTGTTTTGCGCGGACGATCAATGTTTTTCTTCAACTTTCCCCCTATTTCTGAGTATGTTGCATCATATTTAATTAGTTTTAACTATATATAATTAACAAGTGCATTTATTAATTAGGTTAGGTTGGGTTAGGTTAGGCGTTTGAACGATCGATCGCGCTTTTTTCTGGTGCAGAAACTACATTGCCTTTCGTACCTGCTTTGTACATCTCTAATTAATTCACGGCGTCCGTGTGTCTTTACGAAATTCTTTAGAATATTAACTTAGCCGCCAATGCTAATCTTGCGATTCTGTCAGCCTTGTTGAATACTTATTTCTGTTGTGTGGGTGTCTCACGATTAGCAGCGAAGCCAGTTATTAGCATAAAACGTTACAGTGCGTCAGACCTATGCAGTGCGTGATATTCTTAGATGCATTTCATAGAAGCTAATGAAAGTAAAATGCAACTTTTTGATATAGCTTCAATGCGAAGTGTGTTGGTAACACTCTGTGCTGCATACGAAGAACAAAAGACTATAGTGCAAACACGAAAACGTGATGTAGCCTTTGGAACGCGTTCTTTTCAAAAATTTTGTTGAGTCGTCCTCAACACAAACTTGATCAAAATGTTAACCGTCATTTCAGTTGGCTGGTGTCATCTTAGATGTCTTTTTAAATTTGGACTTCATTAGTACATGGCAAGTACTGAGTACAAGGAAACAAACAAACAAACATTCGGACGCTGAACTGCTCTGACGGTGTTAAAAGATTGTAATGTGAGCACGTCTTTGATTAGTTAAAGGCCTGTCAGCAATGAAATTAACACCTGTACTGATTGAACCTTACGTGCACAGTACAAATCTGGACGCGATTTTCGCTGCATTCTGTGCAATTTCACTGGTGAATTTTGCCTTCACTTGCGGTAGTGTGGACAGTCGATCAGTATGTCCTTTATGGTTTCGGAATTGGATATAATGGGGAATGCGTGGTGTATCCAGGATACGCGTGACAAATAGTTTTGCTTTGAGTTACTAGCCATCAGCCGAGTTTTAGCCATGACCTAAATGAAGTAGAAATGGCATATATAATTGATAACATTCTCATTAGCATCGCTGCCAGCTGAATGATGATGGTATGGTAATTGATAACATTCTCATTAGCATCGCTGCCAGCTGAATGATGATGGTATGGTAATTGATAACATTCTCATTAGCTAGCATCGCTGCCAGCTGAATGATGATGGTATTCTAATTATTGTCTTGAGATGGCATTATATTTGATATTAAAGAATACGATGAGAAGCACAAAGAAGAAATTTGGTTACCCACGACGTACGTTTCGCTGTCCTCAGCTCATCAGGTGGGAGGGTCGAAGATGGTCGAAATT
>LQNS02015106.1:323752-352720 GCA_001587735.2 Parhyale hawaiensis
CCTGTACAAGGGCTTCAAAGGTTGGCACATCTGCACTGTAGACGGCGACAACACAACACACAACGATTATGAAATTTTGACGAGAGCATCCAGTTATTAAAAGCGATAGTCGGCCTCTTGAGTTGAGCATACTAATTAAACATTTGGTATTCTAATTAATAACATTCTCATTATCATCGCTGCCAGCTGAATGATGATGGTATGGGTATGAATATTCCCAGCTATTTCTGTTTGGTAGAACTCCCACTGGTCTCGCTGGTCCTGTAAGAGCTAGAGCGCATGCAGTTGCACGTGCGGTGGTACCGGCAGATCCACCCCGTCGGGCGCCAGAGCTGAACCACCGCACGCAGGGGCTGCCCGCCGCTTAATATAAAAGAGCTCCCGCATAAGATCGAATGAGTGGCGCGTGCGGAGGAGTTACTGCCAAGCTGTCATCTCCGAACGCCGGCTATTTCTGGCATACGAAAGCCCTGCGCACCAGTGACCATGCGGCAACTGCTCTCTTTCTGGTTCTTCTTCTTCTGCCTCCTCCTCTCGTCCTGCTCGTCTCATTTCGCCGCTGCAGGTCACAGCAAGGTGATGCTCCTCTAACCTTCGTATGCAGGGGACTGTCGTGGCCTCCGGTGCTGCTATTCTAATGCTGTTGTTCCTGGCGTTTAACCATTTAACGCTGTGCATCGTCCACGTGATTCATCAGTGGTCAAAGGAATACTCCTTTATAAAATGTACACGAGCTTTCTTAAGGGTGGGATTTAAAGAGTTGACCTCCAGTGATGGGAAGGAATATTAGATGGGATATTTGGAGCACTGCTATTAAAGTAAGAACTGGAAGGTACGTTCTTTCATGAAAGCTGCTGTTTGCATCTTGGCTTTGGCCTTTCCCTTATAAAACCAAGTTAACCAACTCGATTCAGTGCGTGTCATGTGTATTACCGTACGTTTTACGAAGGGTTAAGTATTATAATCTAGCTATCGTGCTATAACACATAACCTCTCGGTAACCACAACCCTGTGTTCTTATTTGTGAAGAATGGGACTGGCCTAAAACGTTTATGCCATCTGAGAGATAAAAGAAAGAAAGAAAGAAAGAAATAAAGCAAGAACACACATTAACTCCTTTCAAATAGCTAACATAAATTATTTCCCTTTTTCGATTGGAAACATCAGACAATGGACTCATCAACGCGGGAACAAAGCGAGCTTGGTCTCATTTATTAACGTTTTATTTGTGATGTGCAGGCATACGAAAAACCGAATTGTTTTTTCCTGCCGCCTCTGAGGGGAGGGGGGGTGGTATACCATAAGTCATTGTGTTAAGCGAGTTTGGTTCTTCTATCCTATATTGTGGTGATCCGCACCTCCACTGGACTCCAGAGTTTTTCTTCCGTACCCATTTTGTTTTTCGATGTTTCTATACTGTTACTATAATGGTGCTATGATCAGGTCTTCCTCGTCTTTTCCAACCTACTCTGCCCATTCGGGTAGAATCATTTTAGGAACACCCTCATGCGTGTATGTCTACCACTGTCCTTCGACATACTGTACGCGTTCCTTGTTCCCTCGTCTCTTTGAATCCGAGGTAAGTCCCGATCGTTAGATCATTCGCAAATATTCGATATTATCTGATGTCGCCCTATCGACATCAGCTAAATGCTATGATTTTCTGACTGGTTGCTATTGGGGACCACAAGCACGATAGTAATTGTTTTTAAAAAGTCCAGCTGGTTATTGTAAGTGAGCGTCGTACTTAGTTGCAAGAATATCTGGCCGTCCCGAAGCTCAAATCGTACCTCAGTTTTTGGGGCGGCTAAAAAATCTGTAAAGGTTCGGTACAGGTACAGTACTAAAAAAAAATAAAACATTTGACTATCAGCATAGCATCCAACCCTAGTTTAACTAGGGTGTCCTTCCTCTCCCTCATTACAAAGTTTTTCCTTCCTGTAAGAGTGCCTACAGTAGCACCAAGACGTTTGTAGCAAAATAACACGGCCGAGTTGAAATAGGGTTAATCATAGGTTTTTGTACGAATAGCGCTAGCCTATTAGAAAAACGTCACTGAATGGTTCTCGAGACTGGAAATTTGGGGTTAGATTATTGGTTGGATACTATCCCTAGAGTATAGAAGAGCAATTGCTACTTGCCGTAATGTTAATTTAGTAGTGCATGGTTCAAGTTTGCTAGGAATAACACAAGTAGGTAAATTCAAATCATACATTATAAATTATGTAATGAAGAGTTAAGCCTGGTTAGGCTAATTAGAATGCCTATTTCTCGCAGAAATAACATTGTTGCACTGTAGATATGGTCAAGCCTGCTAGGATTAATACTACATAAGGTAATTCCGTGACCGCTTTACTTTCGTTGTTTTCCTCTTTAACAATTTTTTATTTAGGCTTTCCTCTCCTGATTTAGCGCTCCGATGCTAGGTGTTCTATAACAGCTTCATGAGGAAAAGGAAGAAAATAATGACTGTAGGAATCTCGATTAATATCTCATGAAGCCGTGGACTAGATGTTGTCCCGTGAGCCGCATGCGGCAACCTTGCATGGTGACAGTCGGTTGTACTGCAAGTGCGATGAGTTCACTGCATTAACGTTCACCCATTACCGGGCAGTGACCGTATCTGGTTACTTGTCAATGATGTCACTGTGTTATTCCTGTGAAAGCGTACGTCAGGCGCCCGGTGAAGGGCTATGGCGGTTTCGATTCACACGCTATAATCGGGATCATCTAATTCACTTCGCCATCTGTTCGAAACTTTGATCGTTCCAGAGAAGCTAATGTCAAGGGGGCATTGAAGGAGAGGTTATATAGGGATAGGTTAGTTAGGTTCACTCATATTATGGGGTGCAGCTGCACCAGTACATCCCTACAGGTTTCCTTAATCTTAGCTATAGAGTTTTGGATCGTTTGCCGTTTGTCCGCACTTTGCTTCCGTCCATTTTCAGACTCCTGCTGATAATGCTTTGCTTTGTTTTTCCTCTTCTTTCATGATATGTTGTGCACATGCGCTTTTGTCCTGTATGGAAACACTCTCTTCATATAGGTGTCACGTTTCTGTCGACATATAGTTAAAAAACACACTTGACCTAATCTAGACTAACCTAATCTTGGGTGCTGTACCTTTATTCTGCCTTAAATGCTTAACCTAACCCATCACAACCTTTTAAAAACGTCAAGTTTGTTACACATATGGTTTGGTGAAAAACCATAATAATAACTATTATTATTATTATTATATATGATATGCGTCCTGGTGCTATTGTTTGTAAGCTGGGGTAGGTAATAATCGGAGGCAGTAATGTTCAAGGAATTTTCCGTGGTGGTAGTTGTCCTTGGGGGTGCAACTGTGCGCGGGAGATAATTTACTCTGATACCAACGCAGTATATCTTTTGACGCAATTGGAAAAAGAAAATTGATACAATACTGACGAACATTCTATTTAACAAGGTTTTAGAATCGGATATTCTGGGCGACCAGAGTCGGAGTCGAGAGTCGAACGCTCGCTTCTCCCGAAGATTTTTTCTTGAGGCGGGGGATCTCTGGAGTCTGTATCAGACATTGGCTGGACATCGGAGTCTCAGTTGAACTTGGTCCAGTCGCTTCTACAACTTTGCGATAGTTTTCGTATCTATTGTCTACCACTGAGCGTATAAGTATTTACCGTTATACGGACGCCATCTCCTGGCGGCTCAGGGGATAAGGTTATAGCTCAGTTGCATTGTGTTAGTGAAATGCGCTTTGACACTATGATTCATCCTATTCCCTCTCAATAGACTGATCGAAGCTTGTCCCTACTGCAATCTAGTTACCAGATTCGATTTGCGTAAATGAAATGTGTGTACATTTTCCCTTGGAGTTATCAAAGATACGAAGATATTTTCCTCGCATCGAGATTGTGTCTCATCAAAATGGTTGCGATTTGCTAGCGAATATTCAATAGCAATTTCTATCCATTGTTACTCCTAAAACCTCATCTTTCATTACTAAAGGGAATAAAACGCTGACGAGTTTGGATGTTCAACTCGGCTGTACTACATATATTTAAAACATTCAGTTCAGCGCTATAACATGGAAGGTTTGGCACTGAGAGAAAAATGCCCTCCCCCCTCCAAATGAAAAAAAAAATCCCCCAGCCGACTAAAGACAGCAGAGTGACGTATCGGCACAAGTACTGTGCAGCCAACGAGCATTGTGTGTGTCCCTACCAAACCAGGGTTAAAGTTGATGTGGTGCGCTGAAGCCCTGCTATGTTGTTCTCTGCTTTATGTGGTCGTCTCTCCTTCACGTCACGGGCGTGACGGTGTCGTAATGTTGGGGCCACTGTTCTGTTGCACGCTCTACGTATGAGCAGATGTTCAGCTCACCCTTCGCCCCAATATACAGTCAATGTTGCTATCAGAGATAACCATTGAATGTACTTTGTGTAAAACGACGCGCGACCTGTTTGCGTCCACCCGTAAGTTAAGCGTGCGATTGCTTTTCGTAGCCCCGGTATAAGATATAGCGGGAAATAAGTTGCTGGTATAGGCCTACTAGTCGCTGTATTTTTACGCTGTAGTGCTGTATTTCAATTTTTTATATATACGCTAGCTCTGATGTCTCCATGTCCACCTATTTCGATTTTAAATGGAAAGTCTTTCAATTCAAATTATTATTAATGAGATATGATTTTTTACGCCCATCCTATGTTTTTTTTAATCCATCACCTTACTTCATTTCGCCTCTCGGTGCTTCAGTGCTCCACGCGGTATAAATACGATGCGTTTCGTCAGACTCGAACCCGGCCGCCCAGACGCCAAACTTGCACTCGCTGTGTACGTTGCGATTATTCTGTGTACGTGCATCGCTGTGAGTGCGTTCCATTTCGTCTGCTGTGCTTCTGTGTGCCATTGCCACAAGTCGCTGTATCGCAGATTAGGTCACGCTACGTTATATTAGGTTTGGTTAGGTAGTGCTTTTGGTCGCACTTACACAGCGCGTGCGAGTTTGGTGCTAGTGCAACTCGGCCTTCCTAGGATGCGATACAGAAACGCAGAGGTTACATGGGAAGGCTCGTTATTGCGGCCCAAGGGCCGCGCCCAGCTGCCTTTCAGGCTGCTTGTGAGCGTAATTAGCGGGCTACATAGGGACATGTGCCCTAGAAATGCTCGTCACTGACCCTGATAGCCTAATGCAATTCTTTTCACTTTCATTGTCAAGTATCTTTCAAGTCATTGAAACCGCAGCGAATTCGCAATTTTTACCTGAGTGTCCCCACAAAGATCTCTCTGACAGGGTTACAGAGTCGGTGTGGGACTCGGGAGTAGGACATTCTTCGGTCAAGAGGTAGGAGTCGGAAATGGGCAGGGCTCGGGTGTCGGAGTCACACCTGAACTTGATCCATCAGGTTCCGCAACCTTGCTTGCTCTCTAGTGTGAGATGATAGCCAAACACGTTTGGTTGCTCTATAGGATCAAAGAAGACACGTCGTTCCTCGTACGAAATGTAGTAGCTACATACAGAAGTCTCTATTTAATAGAACCCAATAGCTCAGTCAGAAAAACTATGGTGTCCAAGGCCACGTAATGACAAAAAAGCGACTTCTTTAGTCCTCACAGTCAAATGTGTTTAGTTGAAGCATTTAGTTGCATTTTTCTGCTTGTATGCAATCGCTAAATGTGTTGCTATCCCTTTTAATTAGGAGTCCTTTCTTTTGCAGGACGGTCCGTTTGACTGGGACGAGAACATCCAGGGCCTTGTGCTGGCCAGTTACTTCTATGGTTACATTCTTACTCAAGTAAGTAGTGTGCGTTGTATTTATTCTTTTAGTTAGGATCACTAGAGTGCATAAATCACCTGTTGGTGGCTGCGAGTTCATTGCCAAAGGAGTGTGACGCGATTCTGTAAGTTTAAATGAATGAGCGTTTTTTTGTGGAAATGCATCACGACATATATTGATTTATCAGGAGTTCTCCAACTTAGGTTTAAAATTCGTTTGCCAAAGCTAAAACTGGAGAACGTTTAATGGATATATGTAGCTACGTCTATTTATAAACCTTTACTGCTTTGCTTACTATAATAAATTTTTGCAGAGGTCGTGCCTAAAAATGCTGGTTTGGAAACGAAGTTCTCGCTTTTTTAGCATTGTGGAATAAATTGTTTTTTCTATTATGGAATCAATTTTTTAAAATTGTGTTTCTAAAATATTTACAGTCAATTTTTATTGTTTTATTTTTAGCCCGCCAAAATGAAATATCAAGTGGAGGAAAATGAGCTCTCTCGAAATTTCTTTTTTTTTCAACCTAGGTGCTAAAACCACAAATTACGCTGCTCACGATATTTGCGCTGTGTATGGAGAGGGTGCTATAGCTGAAAGGACCGCTCGTCATTCAACAATTAGTAGGTAGCTATGCTTAGTTCAAAAATGAAAATTTTGACCTCAAAGACTCACCTTGTCTTAGTCGTCGAGTTGAGATCGATGGTGGACGATTAAACTATCTTTTGCACGAAGATTCTCATCAAGCGACAAGGAAACTGACAGAGAATATGGAATGCTCCCACACTGCTGTACAGAAACATCTTCACTCAATGGAAAGGTTCAGTAGTATATGGATTATGGGTTCCGTGTGCTTTAGGTGACAGCAACAAAAATCAACGAGTCACAATCTCCGCCGGTTTACTTGTTTGTCACCACTCAACTCATGGACACAAACAATGATTTCATTAGAGAATTGTTACTGGCAGCGAAAAACGCTGCCTGTACATGAAAAAACTCTATGCGCGGAGTTGTGTTTAGTAATGCAAAATTGAAGGCCTCATTGGATGAGTTTTTCGAGTCCGGGTAGTTTTTACCAAAGAGTTATTAAAAATATTATTGAACGTTACAAAACAGTTGTTAACAGCACTGGACAATAGGCATATTATTGATTAGTTAGTTGGCTTTTTATTAAACTTTTCAAAACAATTAAAAAACGGTAAGGATTTAATTTCCAACCCCAATAGAAATTCATGGAAGCCTCTGGTATCCACCAGCGACTCGTGGAGGAGTTAAGATAAAATCTTACTGTCAGGCGAGAAAGGCTTCAGCTTTGGGGTTGTAGACCAGGAGGAAGGGGTTCTAAGCTCCTCAAGAAGTTATTTTGCCTTCAGATGTGAAGACTTTTTCCGTATGTGTTAAGGCGTAGCTATAATTTTGAAATGTAACTTCTCAGGCAGAAGGTCCTTGGGAGTTGGTAATGACTACCTGGAGTTGAGCAGCTCGAGTCCTTGGGGAACAGAAGTTCATAATCCCTGAACTTGCTGCTGCTACAAAAATAAAGTTTTATACAAAAATAAATCCAGACTGTTTTTGAACTCACTTTGTTTGCCTGCGATCTAATTTTCATTTTGCATAAATTATGTTATTTTACTCCAATGATTTTTCTAACTTTAGTGCAGATTACGTGTCATGTGCACCTGTAAAATGTTGTTTTACCTTCTTGTTCTCTTTATGCTTCAAAGATTCCTCAATAGAATAATAGGTGTAATGGCGACTTTATCGATAGACATTGTTTGGAACTTCTTCGCCGGTAGTTATATTATTCCGTTGCTTACATAAGTATGCTAGCAGTTGAGAACAGTTAACTCCGTGTATTAATATTGCCCTGCAAACTTTCTGTCACTATCATCCTTTTGTTTAGATCATTTAATAGGAATGAGCCAGTATTACCTTAAATACAGTCGTTTCGCTTTGGTTTTTAGAATTTTATTCGTTAGCTATACTCGTGGTTGTGAACGGTAAGTCGATGTGAGAACCATTAGTCTGCTGCTACTGCGGGTCTCCTGGAGCGAAGACAAAGAGCCATTATTAAAATTATTATACGGTCTCGGCCTATCAATCCCCTCACGGCAACACTGTGTTCTAACTGCTAAGGTCGCCCAAAAGCTTTTAAAGCAGTGGCAATGATGAGAATATGTTCTTAAAACTGAAATGATAATACATGGAAGAAAACCAGAGGTATTCAGGAATGGAAAGCCTTATTGTAAATGGTAGGTTTCACACGTCAAGTTACTGGGTGCATGTGCTTATGTCAATTCAGCATTTAGGTATGAATAAAGCGCCTATAGGCTTAGCTGTCTCGTACTGGCATTGTGTTGTAAAACGCTCACTCATCATTACTCTTTAGTGAAATATTTAAGTAGGCCTATTAACTAGTTCAGGAAATGTTCGTTTTAGTTTCCACCTACAACTAATACTTCATAATATTTGTACCTACACGTTACTGACGTTTAGTTTATTTGCTGCTTGCAACTAATGCGTTACACATTGTGTACGTGAAACTGATGTGCAGGTTGGAGGAGGTTGGGTGGCGGAGAACATGAGTGCTAAGCACGTGTTCGGTCTCGGCACGCTACTCAACATCGTCTGCACCATCTTCACGCCCCTCGCTGCTAAGGGCTCCTACATGATTGTCATTGCGCTCCGTGTGCTGATGGGCATTGGAGGCGTGAGTATGTGTGTCTTTGGAGGGAAATTAAGGGACAATTATCTGCGAGATATGGGCATTGAAGGGTGGGATATTTCTTTTGGCTCGTGGCCATTCGAAGGGCGACTTTATTTTTTTATTCGTGGGACCTAGAAAGGTTGAGTATTATTGATTCAAGGGCAATGGAGGAGGTGAGTGTTTTTGATTTCAGGTGCATTGGAAGAGTGAGTGACTCTCTTCGGTTCATTTCACTGTAGGAATGATCGAGTTTCATCGCTTGCAGCGCTGAGCGTAGGGCCTGTGCTGTAGCGAGTCTCTCAGGGTCGTTCTATTGTAGGTAATGGAAACTCACAGGCGGTACCGGAGCGAGCGCGGGAACAAACCCTGATGTTAAGGAAAGCGCCAACATTTTGCACTAGTGTCTGGATACGGTGAATTCATCTATCGAAACGTTCGTAAGACCGGACATTTGTGTCGAAACCTTACTCATTTAACTTTTCTTGTAGACACCACTACACCCGTGACCACCCCTAGCTTAGGTTTGACGTACAGTTCATATGCGCCGGTGTAGTGACGTCACGAACGTTGTCCGTGTAGTCGAGGCCCTACGTCGCCAACTAGACTTATACAGTGACACCTCTGTTCTTGACAGTACCGTACTTCCATCTGGAATTCTGATCGAGTTCCGTTCTGGTCAAGTTGCGCATAAATCGATATTTCACCTAATTTAGCACGCATTTCTTTGATCCCCTCAGGGGGCATAGGATGGGCCATAGGGTTAGGTTAGTTAGGTTCGCCCATCCTATGTTATGGGTAGTAGCGCTCCCAGGGGGTTTGTGTAGGTTACCTTAGCCATTAGCTAGGCCTTCGGGACGGCTGTCTTTCGTGCCCACTTTGCTTCCTTCCCATCTTTTACTCGTACTGATCTTTCTTCAATCTGTTCTTACTCTTCCGACTTGCTGTTCCCATGCGCGTTGATCCTGTGTGGGAACACCCTCGTGCATGGGTTCCACGTGTCTATCGTCACACGATGTGTTCCTTGCTTCTTCCTCTCTTAGATCGCCGTTTCTGCGGAGACGGAGACTTAAACTACTCAACATAATAATAATAATAATTTCTTTGATGAAAGCACTCGAAACATCCTCCCTTCTCGGCTCACCTGGTCAACCTCTTCGGCAAATTTTAATCGTAATTTTTGGTAGAGTTCGGAGTCCCGAAGTCTCGCTGTATTTATTTTTCTCGCTGTATTTATTTTTCTCGCTGACCTCGGTGTAGCCGTGTTCTGTTCGTATGTCTATGTCTCAATTGGATATTTATTTTGAGCCCCGCCTCTTGTATCAAAGGGCTGATTTGATTTGACTAGTACGGCCAAAAAAGTGCCATTTCTAGGAGGGGTCAGTGTACTCGTGCAGTTGGTCTTATAGTACGCTTCCCCGCCCATCCTATGTTCTGGGGAGTAGCGCCCCCAGGGGGTTTGAGTAGGTTACCTTAGCCATTAGCTAGGCCTTCGGGACGTCTGTCTTTCGTGCCCACTTTGCTTCCTTCCACTTTCATACTCCTACNTGTTCCCATGCGCGTTGATCCTGTGTGGGAACACCTTCGTGCATGGGTTCCCCGTTTTTCTCTCGACATACTATATGTCCCTTCCTTTTCCTCTCTTAGAAGAGCTTAGTACTTATTTAGGGAGGCTTAAATCTTCTTATAATACCCTAATAATAAGTACGCTTCCATTTTCTTCAGGCATTTTGTAATCTTAATATTTTGCGTTCGAAATTACGTCACTAGTTGGGCTCGCGCGCGAACAACCTGAACTGTAAGATGAGTTCAGCTTTGTGGAACGTGAAACAAAGCTAGTTTTATTTAACTTGAGGTACTAAAACTTTGAGGAACGTACGTGCGTAGGATACTAATACTTTATGCCTCGTAAAATGCACACAACATTCAGGAACTCACAGCACGAATAGCCTTAGGTAACTCAAGGTACAAACAGTTCCGTGAAATGTAATGCATGCACTAGGTAGCTACTTTGTGTAGCATCACTTACTGGTCAGATGGATAGCATCTGTGTACTTGCATTTCTGTCGCCCCAGCGTCAACATCGCTCACTTGCCCCACAGGGTGTCACACTTCCAGGCATGCACGTGCTGGTCGCCAAGTGGGCTCCTCCTGCCGAACGCAGCAAGATCGCTTCCACCGTTTATGCAGGTAACGCAACTATCACGTATCTGAATATGCTCCCGTGTTTTCAAACGTTCACTTCTTTGACTACCAGAATTCGGCTGACGCACTCAACTTCACACATTAGGACACGATTTCGATTGTTGGATTGAGGCAGACCCAAACAAAGTACCTAGTTTATTTTTTTTTCTCACCTGGATGCAGTGCCTAACAAAAATTTAGTAGAGGTCCAGCACCCTGAGATATTCATTTCTAACCCTAACATAGGGCGAAGCTTCACAGTTGGCCTGAAGATTTAAACAATTAAAGAGTCGGTGTTCACCCGTTATCAAAGACATGATATTAGAAAGTAATAGTAACATCGCAAGGCATTCGAAAATCTAACCGCAGGCTTTACTCAATCGTACGAAAACTTGCATGCATCACTCTTGTACAAACTGCCATTGTCTTCGAGAAATATGACAACTGAGAAGCAACTGATTGACTTCAAGTATTGATGGCGCGAGCGCATACAGTTATTGTGGAGCAAATGAATAAAGAAATCCGCTTGTATCTACATCCGAAGACTACTAATACCAAATTGTTGCTGTGGACTAAGCACACTGACTATATCCGTCAGCGAGCATAGGATGGACTATGGGGTTAAGCTATTTTGGTTCACCCATTCTATGTTATTGGGAGGGGAGCAGCATCGCCAGGGGGTTCGTCATCCTTAATTTTGCCTTAACTAGGCCTTTGGGATATCTTTCTATCATGGCTATGTTGATTTTTTACTTTCTTACACCTACTGATGTTACTTTCCTATGTTCTTTCTCTACTTTTCCGACTTGCTGTTGCCATGCGCGTTTATCCTGTAGTAGAACACCATCATACATTGGTTCCACGTTTCTATCGACATTGTATTTCCCTTACTTATTAGTTCGTGGTATCCCTTTTGTAGTGGAAATGGAGGATCAAATTACTCAAAATAACCAAAATAATAATACCCTGTTTTAGCTCTGTGGAGTTGTCTTATGTCGGCCTCAAACGAGTGCGTTTGTCGCAGCCAAACAGCTAAGACGCCCCAACAATATCTGTTATGCAGGCATGACCCTCGGCACCCTGGTGACGATGCCATTCTCCGGACTATTGGCAGCAGAGCTGGGCTGGGAGAGCATATTCTACGTGCAGGGCGCCCTCAGTGTCATCTGGTACGCGCTGTGGCTCATATTCGTGTACGACTCGCCCGCCCAGCACCCGCGCATCAGCCGCACCGAGCGCCAGATGATCGAAACTTCCATTGGCGGCGGCAATGTCAATGCTCCCGTGAGTCTTGATGTTATTGTTATCATTCGCAGTGTGCACATGAGTAGTACGGTATTGATAGCATCAACTATTGTAGGCTTGTGATACGCTTGTATGTGGCTAGAGACCGACCCGGGGCGACGATTTTGGAAAGACCGGGGCCGGTAAGATCAAAAATCAAGTAGCCGGGACCGGGGCGACCCAAAAATCAAGTAGCCGGAGCCGGGGTTGGAGCCGGGTTGAGCAAAAATATAGGGTATTATTTTACTTTAGCTCACTTTTTTGGTTTTTCTTGCTTTCAGTATGTCAATTGGATCAATTCAAGATTATTTACATGAATAACGTTTCGTCGCAAATGCCTAGTTTTCGAAATAGTATATGACTTTGAAGTTCCCATTGTTTTTCCATGGGAGAAAAAAAATACAGGTTAGGTTAGGTAATGTTAGGCCAGGCTAGGTTAGGCTAGGTAGGTTTACTTAAGTTCCTTTTGGGTCGCTAGCAAGCTTATAGCGACACCGGTTATTTTCTCCCATAAAAACAATGGGAACTTCAAAGTCATATATCTCACAAACTAAGCATTGTTACGGAAACGTTATTCGTGTAAATTGTATTAAATTAACCCAGTTAACTTACAGCAAGAAAAAAACACAAACTATGTGTGAGCTAAAGTAAAAATTTACCAAATAAAGAATATAATAGGGCCGGGGGGACCAATTATTGTTATATTGTCGGTTTTTGCGCCGTAGTAGATACGGTGACTAGTACTATATGGGCTAACAGCGATCCAATTTTGTATGATATAGTTTAGGAGTTGAGTCGAACTCGAGTTCTATTAGAACAGTCTTGGCCAGGTGCACCATGTCTGGTAGGAAATAAGGCGCGAGCATCTTCAATTCCACACGGCTCGGCCGAACGAAGTCGTTCAGCCGTGCGGCGCTAGGAAAAAGACGAAAAACGAAAAGAGAAGAAGACAGAAGAAAGGGAAGCGAACACTCGTGCGTGGGGTCCCTTCTGTGGCCCTCTACCCGGGAGCAGATAGGAGTCCCATGGGATGGGTCGTTTACCACCACCCACCTCGCGAAACGGAACCTAACTTTACAAAACTAATCTTCTCGGCAAAAACTGCTGCCAAGTGCTACATCACCTGTGGAGCAGGCACTTGGGACCCTTGCGTGCGTAAGAACCAAATATATTGTGGCAGGGAAAGGGCCCTCCAGTATATGCCTCTGAGGGCGACGGGGGCGACCAAAACCAAATAGCCCGGCAGAGGGTATCTTGCACTGGCAGTAGTTTAAGACAACAGCTATATTGTTATGATATTAATTTATCGTAACTCATAATGAATCAGCTTACACAAAAATATTAGCTTCCCCCAGAAAACTTGTTTCAATGCTTGTTTAGTGAATTTCTCTTCCCCAAAAAAGCCCCGGCCGAACCCCCGGTTCTCACAGTTTCAAAAGCCGGGGGCGGTATCGAAAAACTGGGGCCGGGGTAAGCAATTTTCGATAAACTGGTCCGGGGGGCTAAAAAAAGGCCGGAGTTTGCCGAGGCCAGGGCCCTGGTCGGTCCCTATAAGTGGCAATACTGATGATAATATAGTCTAGGTATGTTGCACGATGTACACATGAATATTATTGACGTTATAATAGGTGTCACAATACCCACGTGAGTATTATCGATATGAGGTAATATTAAAAGTAACGGGCTTTGCAAGAGTCCTGACCTGTTTAAATAATTTGCCATCCGAAGTTTATAAAAGCTTTGTTTTGACTCATCCAGTTTTCGACGGTTTTCGACGTGTGCGTTGGTGCACCATCTTGCTGAAACACGTAATCTCCATCTTTGACGATCTTTCTGATCCAAGGAAGAACTTTTGTGGCCATGATATCCCTGTATTCAGCCCCTGTCAACTGGTAACCGCCCTTGAACCACACTGGAGGCATCTTCTCTCCATTGGAGGCCACAACGCCAAGCATCATCATAGAGGCCGGATGCTTTGTTGTGGAGACATAATGAACATCAGAGATGTTTTGGTCTTGGCCAAAGATCACAACTCGATCGTTCTGTTTGTTGAAGACAGGATCCACGGTGAAGGTTTTCTCATCAGAGAAAATGAGGACTCGATTTCCATCACTTTTCAAGTCGTTAAGAAGGCGGGAACATCGCTCTTGGCGCTTTTTATCCATGTCAGCAGTTAGCGGCGGTCTTTTCTGACGCTTTAAGCTTCTCCCACCTTCACTCTTTATAGCTCTTGACACGATTGACACAGAAATCTTCTTCGCAAATTCAGCTATTTTGAGTTTCGGATCATTTTCAAAGGCTCTTCGAACATTCTTCCGTTGAATAACTTGTTGTCTGCCTGAACGTGGTCGATCTTCAAGGCTTTCATTATTCTTAAGGCGGTTTTCTACCCGTTTCCCCTTTGATGAATGGATATTTTGCAACCTAACAATGTCCGCCTTCTGGTGACCCGCGCGAAGTAGAGTTGCTATCTTTATCCGTTTTGTTTCCATTACCAACAATGTTTAAAAATGAGCACTGTTACCAATTATTATATTATTTGAAATAGTTTAGGAATGAGTCACTGTCAATAAATTTCATCCAGTCTTTGAAATGAGTTTCACACTTCGCAGTGTGCTCGTGATCGTGTTCGATATTGAAAGTAAACCTTAAGGCGCCGTCAGCCCAAGGTTTACTCGAATTTTCTGCTTAATTTCGATAATGAAAGTTTATTTAAAGTATTATTAACCAAAATATGAAAGACTCCTAAAGAAGAAGCCTTTAAGACTCTTTATATTTTTGTTGCGTCAGTAAGCTAATGAAAAAATAGGGCTTGGTCAAAAATACATGAGAACCCATTCGCAGAGCAACTCCGCGCCTAATGTGGGTAGGAAAAAACGAAGTTAAGAGACCTCGAAGACCGAGAGGTCCCGAAGGTCTAAACCTGAAGTCATCTTTGGAGTCCCCTTGAGTGGTACGCTTTCCCATAAAGTGGGATTGGCGTACGTAATAGCTAATCGCTCTATGTATTCTGCGGCATCCTTTGAGTATGACAGAACACCCATCTCTCGGCCATCGTCTAGCGACTGACACTCGATCCATTGTTTCACACGTCATGTATTCGATGTCGCCTGTGCAGAAGCCGAGCGTCCCATGGAAGGCAGTATGGACGAGCATGCCCGTGTGGGCCATCATCGTCGCCCACACCTGCAGCAACTGGGGCTGGTATATGCTGCTCGTCAAGCTCCCCACCTACATGCGCTACATCCTCAAGTTTGATATCAAGTCGGTGAGTGACGTCTTGCTGCTTGTGTTGTATCAAGTTTGATACCAGATACTGGTGTGAGCTCTGTCAAGGCGAAGTTAAAGCTTGTCTGACATATAAGAAATAAGTCGTGCTTAAGAGCATTAGAGTTCGTCTGTCATGCAATATCAGTGAACTGTATTAGATTACAGACGAAAGAAGAATATCCTAAAACGTCTGCGTTGTGCCGATCGGACGCTTAGGAGAGTAGGACACCAGATCGGGGATATGTGTAAAGAAGAAGGGAAGTAAATACCTACGTTGTAATAACTCTGAGGTCTGTCAATTGAAGCAAAACTGTGGAAGCGAGCACCCAAGCTCTACAACTTTAGTCGGGATGCTCTACTGATGGATACTTTTCTCTGATTTAACTCTTGTCTCTCCCATCAGAATGCCGGCCTGTCTGCGCTACCGTTCCTCTGCATGTGGGTGTTCACGATGCTCTTCGCTAACCTGCTGGACTTCCTGCGCTCCAGAAATATCATCACTACAACTGTTGCTCGCAAGATCTCCACCTCTATAGGTATAGTATTCTATGACTGTATCGAATTTTCGAAAATAACGTCACAGTTGCACTGTTCAGTAATGTGTTTCTTTGAAGTACTGTTTTTTAACTAATACTTGCAGGATATTTTTGTGTTTAGTCATAATTACCGACGTATGTTCTGCTCGTCACCTCGATAGTCTCAAAGCTTCCTGTATACAACCAGTGACGTACGATTTGCAACACTTCCTTGCGATAGTTTTTTCCTCGGCCATTAGCTAGGCCTTCGGGACGTCTGTCTATCGTGCTCACTTTGCATCTTTCTGATTTCATACTTCTTCTGGTATTACTTTCGTCTGTACTCTTCTTTCCAGATTACTGTTCCCATGCACGTTGATCTTGTGTAGAAACGCCTTCGTACATGGGTTCCCCGTTACTATCGACGTACTATGTATCTGTCCCTACCTTTTTCTCTCTTAGAAAAGCTTAGAACTTATTTAGGGAAGCTTAAGCTATCTTTTACTGCTGCTACTACCACTACTACCTCGCATTTCACGACTCTTATCGCCTTCTCGTTAGTTTGAAGCACATAGCTCCACGCAGTACAGCTGGGTAGCTGTACGCTTCCTAGAAGAACTATGCTCATCATAACAGATGTTGAATTTATATGCGGATGAGGGCAGTTGCGAGCGGCAGCAGCTCCATGAAGAACTTCCATATTGGATTGCTTGTAGATGAAGCCAGCATATAATTCCATCAAGTTACGAATGCCTACGGTCAGCAGAGAAACAATTGGCTTATATATATTATGTCTTCTAGTTCTATCATTACTTCCTGGATGACTACAGCTCGTGACCAATTCCAAGACCTGCTTGCTAGTCCTTGAGTGAGTCTGCACCCGCGGGTGTCGGAGTCGCTTGGACCGTAGGCGTTAGACCCTTTTGGAGGCATAGGACCCTTTTGGAGCCATACAACCCTTTTGGAGCCATAGAAATTAGCTGGACCCCTAGAGACTGAATCAGAACTTGGCTGGAGCCAGGAATCTGAATCAGAAACTCGCTGGACCTAGGAGTCTGAGTCAGAAATTGGCTGGACCCAGGAGTCTGGGTCAGAAATTGGCTGGACCTGAGAGTCTGAGTCAGAAATTAGCAGGACCCAAGAGTCTGAGTCAGAAATTAGCAGAACCCAAGAGTCTTAGTCAGAAATTAGCAGGACCCAAGAGTCTGAGTCATAAATTAACAGGACCCAAGAGTCTGAGTCAGAAATTGGCTGGACCCAAGAGTCTGAGTCAGAAATTAGCTGGACCTAAGAGTCTGAGTCAGAAATTAGCTGGACCCAGGAATCTGTATCAGAAATTAGCTGAACCCAGGAGTCTGTGTCAGAAATTAGCTGGACCTAAGAGTCTGGGTCAGAAATTAGCTGGACCTAAGAGTCTGAGTCAGAAATTAGCTGGACCTAAGATTCTGAGTCAGAAATTAGCTGGACCCAGGAATCTGTATCAGAAATTAGCTGGACCCAGGAGTCTGTGTCAGAAATTAGCTGGACCCAGGGGTCTGAGTCGAAGTTGCACTTGGTCCATTCGACACGATAACCCTCATCGCTCATAGTTTTTTAACAGTGACAATTCGCGGCTCGCACTGGTTTCTATCTCTACAGCTTCACTGCCGCCGGCGCTGTGCCTGCTACTGGTGACGTACGTGGGCTGCAACACTACGCTGGCGGTGGTGCTGCTGACGCTGGGCACCATGTTCGTAGGCGGCATGTACTCGGGCTTCCTGGCAAACCACATCGACATCGCGCCTCCGTTCGCCGGGACCCTCATGGGCATCTCCAACACCTTTGCTACCGTCCCTGGCATCATCGTGCCCTCCATTGTTGGTATCATCACGCATAACAATGTGAGTACGCATTGTTGGCTAGTATGCGTTGCGATCAATCTCTAGCGGTGAGTGTAGCTATTTCATATCCAAGCATATGCATCATTGATTTATATATTTATACATATTTTGCTTATCGTGTTGGCACTATTTTCATCTCCTGACTTCGTAATGATTTGGCGAGCTCGTTTGCTGTATTCATGGTGTAGAAATTCTTTATTTGAAGACGATAGCATTACTGCACCGGAAATGCGCCGCGCGGTCACCTGCCTGAGAACTACATATTACATAAATAAACAGGTGATGTACCTGGACCTTAATAGCTTAGAGACGGCTAACCAATGGCGGATTTGCTGCACTGTTGAACATTTGACGAAACCAAAGCATTTGCTTTACTAAAAAACTAAAAAATTTTCTCTTATTTTGAACAATCCGTGGACTGTAGTGCGGCGTTTGACAGGGTTAACCACAGGGGTTTATTATACAAGCTGGAGTCCTTTGGTGTGGGTGGTAGGGTTTTGTCAATCATTCGCGATTTTGTTTCTGAGCGAACGCCGAGTGTGTCTGTTGACGGCATTTTGAGCGCCACAGTCGGGGTGATGTGTGGCGTCCCTCAGAGCAGTGTGCTTGGCCGGCTGTTATTCATTCTCTATACTAGTGACATGTTCTCTTCGCTTGAAAACACGTTGATCAACCATGCCGACGATTCCACTCTGATGGCAGTGATACCTGCTACTCGCCTGCGTGATGCTGTCGCTCAGTCTTTAAATAGGGATTTGTCACGCATTAGTGCATGATGCTCGGTCTGGAGTATGAAGCTGAATGCCAGTAAGACCAAGTCGATGATTGTCAGTCGGTCTCAGACACTTGTACCGCTGCACCCCCAACTGAAGATTGATGACACTTTACTTCAGGAGTCTAGCTCCTTGGAGATTCTTGGTGTTGTCTTTGATGAGAAGCTTACTTTTGAGCCGCATATTAGGAGGTTGGTGTCACGTGCTTCCACTAAGATTGGGCTCCTGCGTCAGGTGAATTCCGTGTTTGGTGATAGTCAGGTTGCCCGCAGATGTTTTTATTAGTTTTTGCTGCCTGTGTTGGATTATTGCTCACCGGTCTGGGCTTCAGCTGCTGACACTCACTTGCGTCTGTTGGACCGACTTGTTAGTTCAGCCAGCAGGCTGTGCGCCGATAATGATCTAGTGAGTCTGTCCCACAGGAGAAGAGTAGCAGAGCTATGTATGTTTTATAAGGTGTACAATAATGAGAAGCATTGGTTGTTTTCTTCTCTCCCCGCCCTCAAGGTTTTTGGGAGAGAGACTTGTGCTGCGTGCGGAGCGCACTCTTTCACTTTGGAGGCTGTCAGATGTCGAACTAATCAGTTCTGTCGGTACTTCGTGCCCTGGTCGGCTAAGGTTTGGAATTTGTTGCCGGCATCGGCTTTTGGTCGTATTGGCCTGCAGGCGTTAATGGTTTTTTGCTGGATTTCCTTCAGCAGCGTTTTGGACTTCCCGGAGTTGCAAGGTGCTTCATTTGGGTTGTATTACCTGTCCGTGGGAGCTCAAGCGTGAAGTTTTAATAATAATAATAATAATTTTGTTCAGGGTGGGTAAGGAGTGTTAAGGCGGGTTCGCACGTGCGTTGTTCTCTCATTCTCTCACATTTGCCAAGACGTCTGATCTCGCGTCAGTGAGGTGACCGATGATGCTTTACAACGTTTAGATTACATAACGTAAGAATGCATTCACGCTACCATAAGAAGAAGGCTCATGTGTGACTCCTGTAGGAAATGAGTAAACACATAGTTTCACAGGAAACTCACTAGACACATATTTTTTTGTTTCACTGGAAGCTCAGTGACTATAGACAAACCAGCGTAAGCAGTCCTTTTGGGGCGGGGTTGAATTGAATGCAGCAGTGCCAAATCTAATCTATTGGCGAATGCACTTTGAGTATTCGAATATAATTATAATTTATCGATTTAGACAAGTTATGCCACGCGCTTAAGTGAGATTTGGCAAAGTTGCTTTGCGTTATTAGCCACGTCCATCGGACTCCTTACGCTGGTATGGCTATAAATATATAATTCACAGGATCAATACATAGCACTCACAAGTCCTTCTTTAGGACATTTCGCAAAGTAATGCAACTTGATCGTGCAAGTAATGATTGATATCAGGTTGCTGCATGTGCTGCTCTCACGGATTGCTTTGAGCGTCTCCTTGAGGTTGTCGTTTTCAGAATATGTTTGCCGTAATCCTAAGTGCGTACGAGTCCACATCAGTAATTTTCCCCGTAGGAATTCATTAGTATTTCCTCCACCAAACAGTGGGAGTTTGAGAAGTGCAACTTAATGAAAATCCTTACGGTAGAATCAAAATAATGGTGCGGTTAGATTGTCATGAACTCATGCTATAACACACATAATATAAAGACGATTTTATACAATATTGATGTCTTATTACATAAAAGCAATAGCTACTACGAGGTTTGTGTATCAAGCTGCGATGGGCAGCATAAAGAACTAGCAAATCTGTACACTACCCCATTGCATAGCTGATGCAAAAATAGAATTGTATGTAAACGAAGAACTGAATGTAGCGAGCACGTTTATATTGCCATGGACCTGATCGGATGTTTAGGTATTAAAAATTTGGGAATGCAGCTACATCAGAAAATAGCTTGTTATCTTCTCCGGTAACTACTCCGAAACTAAAGTAAATTTGTATCAATACGGAAATTACCAGAAATGTATGGGGCAGATTTATGACACTCCACTCTGCGTACGCTGGCGGTAAAAGTTGCCCATGCAGGCGCCCAATTATCCATCCGACTGATCGCGTTATTCTGTGGCCACATTATACTGTCGCACAGTCTGCAGCTCGCGCTTAGTGCTAGTACATGGTATATATACCGTAAAAATCGGTAGCATAAATACGTTACCATCAGCGATGTGCCAGATGAACGTCCACTCGATCAACGATCATGTTGAGCGTGCTACTGCCATAGAGTGTCCTCGATATTACCCCCACCGCGCCTACAACTTGACATGCTCAAACATCGCGCTATAATCTGCCTCACTGCTGCTTTTGACTGATGGTAATTAGAAGGGATATTCAAAAATTTAACATTGGGGCTTCCTCAGAGCTCACACTTTCAATAGTTTTTGGATGATGTAATAATGTGCAAGCCGAAGCGGTGCTCGCGTATCAGCATGGTCGGATGTGTGGTGCGGCTGTTGGCAGGTCTTGTTATTAGGTTAACCGTAAACATTGGGTTCTATACATATACGTGGCGAGTGTTGAGGAGCATAGTCATTAATACTCGCTACCATTCATACCTCTTCTATTGTTGAGTTGGCGAACAAATTCCTCGATTGGCCTGCTAAACCGATGAGCTTGAAGTTTTCAGGGGTCGACCGCCCTAACGCTGCAAGGACCAGCATATTTCATTCCCGACCTTTCAAACAATGCTATGGACGTGTTCGATTGTGCACCGGAGTTGTAGCCTTCGAGGCATGTTGTTCCAAACTTTAGACAGGAGCTGTGTCTTTATATCTTTATTGTGATGAAAATCGTAGAAACAGTGCGATTACGTTTGAGCCAACTGGAAACTCCATTTTATGGAACAATATTGAGTTTCTGAGATTCTCAAGGACAACCGATGAAGGACTAATGCCTGGAATTCAATTCAACGGGTCGAAGTCTACTTGAAGTCTTGGACAAGTCCAGCATAGAAGTATTAATTTTGACATCCAATCGAACACATCCTAATACTACGTTAACCGATGTATTAGATACTTGTTCCTTAGACTGAAGTACCTATCTCCCAGCATCAACCTTATCTTGCACGTCGTCCTGCATGTTACCTGTGAACGTGTTGCCAAAGTATTAACTATTCTTGTTACCTTACTTGCTGTACGCTGAACTTCGAAGTCCTGAAATTTCATCAGGATTGCATAACGAATTATTTTGTTGAAAATAAGTACAGGATTGCATCCCTGTCTAGAAGTCTTAATAGAGCTTGATTCTTGAGTATTTCCTGTCTGTTCCGCAGCAAACGGTGGAGGCCTGGCGCCTGATCTTCATCATCACCTTCGTGATCTTCTCCATAGAGTTTCTCTTCTACGTCATATTTGGGTCCGGTGAGCTGCAGGAGTGGGCGAAGCCCAAGTCAGAAGACAAGAACAACGGCGAGCACCGACTGCTGGAAAAGAAAGAGTCCAAAGGAGTTTAAGTAACTGCACAGTTAGCTGAAAGTGTAACAATTCCTAAACTCCCTGTCCAAAAATCGTGGGTAGTTGTCCGAAGCCTGGGTGGGGCAGTAGCGGATAAATGCGAAAGGGTATAATGAGTTGAAATTTAACAGCAATTTCAGTGAGTCCAGTGTGGCTCGAATAGGCTCGGTGGAGACTGGGACATCAACGGATTTTAAGTAAGGTCACATAATGGTAGAATTAATGAAGTCTCACAGAGCTTAAATAGATTCACGAGAATGGGAATTAATACGTCGATCAACATTTATGAAGTTTCCAAGAGAGAAAGAATTTGTAAGCCGAATGGAGCTTACGCCGGCGTACGTAGAGTTGATTTGACAGAGGTCCATCGCAGCTGGATAACTAGTGACAAGAGTAAATGGAAAGCTGTCAAAGAATCTAATACTGAGCACATGATGAGTAGCTAGTCGGAGTAGTAAAAGTTTGAGTTATGAAACCGTTAAGTGCGGTAGGTAACGAGAGCTTATTTCACCTCTACATTTCTGTTACAGAAGATGGTATATAGCTATATAAATATGAATATTCTCGAAGTATTTAGCTGTGCTTTCAACTTCTTATTCTTGAAATTTCGTAGACTGCTAAAAAAAGTTATGTTTCTACCTGCAACGGCTCTACTACTTCTTTTATGTGATCTACAGTTATGGCACCATCGTGGTTAACTTACGGTGTTTCCTTTAAGCTAATCTCGTCTCATTTAGGAGTCTAGGTCGTAGTAAAACAAACTATCTTGTCGAATGCCCTGATTTCACGCTTATAACATGACAAATACACTTGAATAAGGTCTATGCTTCTTCCGACAGCTCTTGGTCCGATTTGTTGACTAACACTTTCACAATTTACAATGCCTGGCAACATGTTTTTGGCAGATTTGCTCCGTAAAAATAGTTACAAAGTTATCCGTTTCATCCTAGGTAAAGGCAACTTTTGTCCCTACTGTATCTTTGAATTTTTTTTTAAGAAAAAAATGTCAACATTGCCCAATGCTATAGAGAACTTAATTCATCGCTACTATTTCTAGCGACCGGTCGTTCGATCGCTGCCACCGAGACGCAACACATAATCATAAGGCATGACTTAGTCCTGTCACTATAACTCTGAACACGCAGAGCACATCATGACCATGGGGTAATAACGTCGCCAAAGGCGGCCAACTGTGGCGTTTTGTAAGGCCTTGCCTTGGTGACCTTCGCCAGGTCCTCCCAGAGAAGCCAGGGCCCCCAGTCTTTTATATCCTACTAACATAATGGCAATAGCTCATAGAGGGCCGGGCAAGTTCGGTGTCTTTTTGAGAATGGGCCTGTTGGTTCATCTACTGCCGCCTACCTAATCTAATCTAAAGTGTGCTGACCTCTACCGTGCCTGTGTCCGAGGGTGGCGGTCACGGTCACCAGTGTCCGGGCTGTTACAAAATGCACTTGAACAAGGTTTATGTCTTACACTTGCGGTATGAGGTCATGCTGTACTACAGGCGCAACTTCTGTGTGTGCTGAAGCCCCCGTAGCAGCAGACTGCGAGTGTCCGCATGGACTCTAACTTGCTCTTGATCCGAATCCTTTAGCAATATTGAAAATGCTTGAATATAATAATGTGTATTTATCGAATCTGGAGATACATCGCAAAGTTTATGTGTATAGTTGTATAACTACCGCGACATTTAGTTAGTGTGTAATTGGAAGAACTATTATCGTATATGTACAGAACTTGAAAAGTATCACTGTCTTATAATATAAATTTCTGCTTGTATCTCACTACTTGACTAGTCACCAGTATCTTGTTACTTGGCTAGTCAGCGCGTATCATGCTTGTTGTTGAGAGGCCTATATAATGGTAAGCCTGCAGTTACAGTAGAGATTAAAGCAAAAGATTGCCGTACTTTATCAGATCTAAATATCGAGCTTTACTTGAGATCGCATCTAGGGGCAGTTCTACAACACAGTGCTGATACGTACCCTGGTTGTCTGTCGAGTCTCTAAATTCAGATACTGAGGGTGTTTATAGTGTCTTTGCAGTTCGGAAGGGTTTTTTTTTAACAAATTTTGCGGGGACTTCATGGAGACCAAATGTTTGACAGGTTTGGATGTTTTGCTCTACTGTAACAGCAGATTCGCTCTATAGCCAATATTGTATTATTTTGTAGTGTACAGGCAGGCATATTCTGTCGGCATGCGAACATTAATCACTAGACCGTCACGGCATACCTATTTTTTGTAGCTTTTAGCCCCTTTTTGGTTGACTGCGCTTGTAAGTAATCGTAAACCGAATTTAAATTATCTGCGAGTACGTTCGATTTGCCTTCACATCCCTGACGTTGATATTCACCGTAGTTCGGAACGAGATATGATTTGGTCGGTGGCGCATCGAAGAATAATCCATTACCAGATTCACGAGCGTAGTTTGCTCTCCAGCTGTTTCAAATTTTCACGATTCACATTCGTATTGCGCGATGTGCTTTCTCGAACGTACTCCAGTCTGAATTCGGATTAGGATAAAAAAAGCTTAACCAGTTTCGCCTAAGTTCAGGATTTCTACGGCTGTGCTTTACCTTTAGTAGGCTAACTTAGCAAGGGACAGGGTCTCGGCTAACAGGTTAACTAGGTGGGCCATCATCCACGCAGTGACAGCCAGTTGTCCACTCAGTGGCAGTGAATAGCTCACGGAACGTTTGAATTGTGAAGGTGTTGTGGTGAAGCAAAGATTAAGATCAGTGGATAGAGTTTGCTTTGGACATCCGATGGCACTGAAGTTCCGGTTATGTGCTACTACTGCTCGTCTCCCCCTCCCCTGAAGGCATAGGCTAGTCGATGCTATGTTATGGAGAGTACCGCCTCCAGGATACCCCATCGGTTAATTTAGATTTAGCTAGGCCTTTTGGACGTTGGCATTGTCTAATTGCTACGTTCCATCATCACGCTCCTACAAATGAAGACACTCTTTTGCCTCTTCTTTACAGACTCACTGTTCCCATGCGCGTTCTAAGTAAACTTCAAAGTCTTTTAACAAGCCATTAGTGTGTTGCTCGGAGAAGTACGTTCGAAACACTTCACTGCAACGCACCTCAGATACGGTCCTTTACCATTTGTACCATAGACCCTGCAATTTGTTGCATTACGACTGAAAAACTTCAGAAGTAATCTTGTTTAAACTGTTTCCTTATTAGTTGCTTATTGAACTGAAATTATGAAACTTAGGAGCACTGCATGCGTAAAATCAATAGCAGTGTAAACCAGTTCCAATATTCTTAAAAGTCAAAATGAGCCGTTTACTTGACCCCTGACCGGCCATGTAGATATCAGGGTCCTCTTAAGTGCTATTCGCACAAAAATTGATATTTAATGTAAACAGTAATGAATTAATTCCTGCTTCCAGTGCCTGAAGGTCTCTCAGGTGTATTACTTTGGTTGAAGTATCAAAACGGTTAGCTTTACTCCTGGTCTGACTTTTCGTAGGTTGTACGGATACATAACTTCTATTCACCAACTTGTAGTGAACTATCCATCAGTTATTTAGGCTAAACACAAGTCACAATCAACTAATCTTTCAGGAAATTTTTCTGTAAAATCTGTGCAGTCAATTGAGTAACTTAGAGAGTAAGGCCGCCTACCGACTGCCAGCGAACTAGCGACTTTTGGGCTATACCGACTGCAGGCGAGCGAACGGCTGCCCAACAACCTCTGAAAACTCGCTGGACAACGAAGTGGAGCCGCGGAATATCGTGTTTCTGGCAACCAAACTTGCGAGTGCCGTGTCTTCGAGCGATGATCGGTCGGGCAGCCGTCGCGAGTGCGTTTGTTCGCTCGCTTGCTTGCACTTGGTATACGCCTATAGGTATCTATTTATTCCAACACTCACCTCGCTCGCTCGCTCCCTAGCCCACTGGCAGTCGGTAGGCGCCCTTAGCTACAAACCCATCATAATATTGTAATGTGATCAACCCAATGACATTTCAGTTTCTAGTCGTGTAGTGCATTTGGAAAACCTTAATGTTGGATATATTTGCTTAGAAGTTTTAATGCACGGTACCGATGTTTCTTCAACTTCTATATGTGCTGTAAGTTATCCTATGTGTGTGTAAATGTATTTCTGCAGTATAGCCCACAGTAACACTGTAGTTACTAGATTCTATTGTATTATTCCGGTAAGTATACACCACCTTCATACCTCGATGTAATTTAATTACAATACAGATGTGCTCTGTCGGATTACCTTGTACATACCGGTATACCAAATTTTATTTTAGTATCGAAATGAATATAAGTATTTGTTAAGTAGATATTGACACAAAGTCTGCTGCCAGTGGCATCAGATGCAGTAAAGTATATGTGTTGACTGACACTTTTTGTCCCTACGACACTGCAGTGGTGGGCACATCGAACTACATACCTGCAGGTACAGGCTTTTGATGATAAAGAATTGAATGAAAGACTAAGTACTCGCATGGAAGCCACACCAATCTCCTTACCGCTTATTATGCACCGAAATTCCAAATGTCCTAATACGAACATAGCCAGTAGTTAAATGCATACCTACCAACTATCTATTGGTGGGGCAATTGTTTTTATAGGCCTGCGCTCTGTTCAGAAGCGGCTAACGATGTTCTACAACAAGAAAAAGGAAGGCAAGAGATTTTAATCAGAGTGTACAAGATTGGGACAAGTGACGGTATTAGGAGATGTAGCTGAGTAATCTTTATTTGGGGCTGATGCGCTACAAGTAGGTTACCAGTAAAAGACCAGCGTGCTTCATAAACATTTCAAACGATGCCATTCCTATCAGTACTTGAAGTTTTAGTTGATCCTTTAAGATTAACGTGCATAAATTTTTTTACACTCGGGCGCATTTGGCTTGAGTCAGCTCGGATTGAATATCACCTTGTATATTTTCGATATCTTTTGCCTTCAGTAATGGGTATTGTGGGTCACAGGGTTTCACACATCTGTGAACGACGATTCAGGGTGTTTCTCAGTGCACACTTATCGTTCGTGTGCATTCACTGCATCGGCATTCTGGACAACCATTTCTCACAACAGTTATATAAAAAGTCTGGTGTATTAGACACTAGCGGTCAGCCAACCACCAACGAAGCTGTATCAGAAATACGCTAATGCAACAGGAGCAGTATCAATTGTTATAATGAGGGTTTTCCCGCCTTATTAGATACGAAGACTATCTAACAGCGATCCAATTTTGTATACTTTAGGAGTCAAACCCCGATGAGCTCATTTAGTACAATCTCGGTCAGGTGCACCATGTCTGGCAGGAAATAAGGCGCGAGGATTTCTAACCCTACACTGCTCGGCCGAACGTAATCGCTCAGCCATGCAGCGCAGGGAAAGACACGAAAAACGAAGAAGACAAGAAAGCGAACACTCGTGCGGGGGGTCCCTTCCGTGGCCCCCACACGGGAGCAAATAAAAATCCCATGGGATGGGTCGCTTACCACCATTCGGCAGCCCACCTCGCGGAACAAAAGGGGAAATATAGAGAATCTACCTAACTCTACAAAACTAACCTTCTCATCAGGAACTGCGGCCAGATGCTACATCCACGGCGGAGAAGGCCCTCGGGACCCTTGGAGCCGTATCAATTGGAGGAGGCCATAGCAGAAGGCAAAATGAAACGGAACATTAGCAGTAATCAGCATTTTCAAATATACACATTTGCAATACAGAACAGCACAGCTTACTTATACATTAGTTTGGAACGGCAGTACACTGCCCTTATTTATACAGTACAACACAGGCCAGAGAAAATATACAAAACATAATACTAAGTTATAGACGAAGTGACACCCTTTGGTCCCGAAGTGCTTCGACATTTCGGTACTTAATACTTCAGTTACGAAACAATAATGCAAGATGCGATACTAAAACAATGCACAGATTCAAGGACATTAAGCGTGACCTCAGCAGATGAAAAATAAGCAATTAGCTAACCTTTGTAAGGAATAGTTTCTTAACAGTTTCAAATTGGCACTCATAACATCCAAACAACAAACAACTGCTGGTCGAATATACTTCTATTAGTTAATCAAGGGGATAAAGAGACGATTAGCAAAAAATAGAGAAAATGCGAGAATCCATTTTCAGTGTCAGATTTTTTTTTTCATGAAGCTCAAGTTAAGACAAGCTCTGGTTCTTTCATTTGGGATAAAATCAGCAACTTCCCCTGGCTGGCAGCCTAGTTTTGTTAGCTGTCAGTCAGTAAGCTTTGAAAACGTTGGAGCACGGAATTAGGAAATTTGCTAGTCCTGGTATAAGGCACACTCACGATTGTGACGCAGCTCTCGCGGCGAGAATGCCATTAGTTTACATATAGAATAATATCACTTGACTCGGCCCTAAATCATAGTGTAATTAATGCGGCATGATAAACGATCCAACTGACTTGACACGAACAGCGACTTCCAGGTTTTTGTTTTAACCCCCGTAGTAGGACTGAGCTCGCCAGAATCATTGAAATTCCTAGTGATGTTCAAACGTTCAGTGTAACTTCAGTATTGAATGTAGCTACACTAATAATTTTTTCAGGGTTTTTATTTTTTGAAATGTCGAGCTTCAGCGCACTGCAATCTGATCTTCGCTAGCACTTCCGGTGGTGGAGAAACTTGTTTTGAGTTCCATAGGTTTTTCGAATTTGAATTTTCATTTTACCAATTGGCCATTTTCTTGTTATCAACTCTATAGAATAATTAAAAGGTTCCTAATGTAGAATTTTACGCAAAATTCAATGGTACCCGTGGTTTTTCTTTAGGTCACTTAGAAAAAAGCTAGATGCGTTTTTACGCAAAAAAGTAATAATTTAATTTTTTCTGGTAATTGACATAACGTAAAGGCCAAAGTACCATATTGCGAGGAAATTCATCGGAGCTAAACAATGGAAAAGGACATCGCGATTCTAATGCTGTGCTTGTTTTTGTGTACGATTTATATTTCACGAGTTATAACTATTTTAGCGAACACAAAAATATAGCGTGACTATTACAGGCTAATTATTATTATTATTATTAAAACTTCACGCTTGAGCTCCCACGGACAGGTAATACAACCCAAATGAAGCATTTGCAACACCGGGGAGCCCAAAACGCTGCTAAAGGAAATCCAGCAAAAAACCATTAACAGCC
>LQNS02015106.1:369010-382655 GCA_001587735.2 Parhyale hawaiensis
ACCGGCTAGTACGCCAACGGGCATATGCCTCCCGCTTCAACTGGTGCGCTCTCTCCTACAGGCATCATCAAACCAGGGCTCATCGCCCGTCCTAACCGTTATGAAGCGGGAAGGGACATAAGCGTGAGATCGAGCAACTAAGTTTACGTCCGATCGTATCTTCTTAGAAGAAAACATTTCCGTTTCGCCTCTTACGCTGCTTAGAGTGTAAATTACCGGAGCTATATTTGAAGCTGTATGCTTTCCGAGGACTGACTCTTTCTTGATAGTAACCTCGTCTAGAATGTAGCCGGTCTCTTCTCCTGCCCTATCATAACGACTGCACGACGTACCCTACTCGTATAATAGATCTCTAAGAAAAGGTAAGGTCATGTGCAAGCTGAATCTAAGTTTGCCACAATCTCATCAATGTGGGATCAAGTGTAGTTGCGTCACTTGCGTCAATGTGTGGCCCGTCATAATAATGGAGAATAAGGCAACCAAGCTCTGCAAAGGGCTTTCCTTTAAGCAAAAAGTGCGGAGTACAGCAAACGGCCTGATCTAAAGTCGCTAAAACAGTTCATCTCACGACCGAAGTCTTAGCCAATAAGTCTACAAAGACTATGGATGCATTCTACTGGGGGCCGAACTCAAGCCTTCGAGGCATGACTAGTCTGGAGTTTCAGGCAGGACCGTTGGCTTTGACCTGTTGAATTGAGTTTGATCTATCTGATCCCAAAGGGATACCGTAGTCTTTGGTAGAATTCAGAGCAGCTATCGATCAATCATCTTAGGATACTGGCTGATCCTAAGTTTCCGATTCCTGATTGATTCAGATCCCTCACTTTGAATCTGATTCATCGTTCGATCTGATTCATTACTAGGTGGGTTGTTGGTTTCCTCGGAGTGTCGCCTTTCTTATAAAAGCTGCACTTTCAGCTTTGAAGTCCTAAAATTGTATTATCCACTAGACAGGTCCTGACCAGTCTTAGGTTTTCTTCTTTACGTATATACGTAACTAGAAGGGAAAAGCAATGCGAGCAGGCCTTATTAACGTACCTTAGAATCTTTTAATATACGACTGATAATCCAGATATCAGGACATATCGCTGCATCTGTATCGGCTCAGATCGTAACCTATGTTAGATTATGAATCTCTGCAGCATACTACACAAGTCCTTTACTAAAGTTTCTTCACCTACCTTGTCACACTCTTTCCAAGCCGTAATATTAGAAAGGATATTTTGTCTCTTGCAAATATCTTCAGGCTCGGTCTGTTTGAGCCGCTTGCAGGGTATAAGCGAAATAATAGCAGTCTTCCCCCACGGGGAAGTACCTCAACTTGAGTATCACTGTTTTTGACTGCTCTTACCGTACAAGAAAATTCCTCATGTCTCCTCCTTAAGGAGTGGCAAGGGAGATCAAGAAAGACCCACTGACTTAGTCGAAAGCAAATTATTGACCTTTCGACTATCTCGGCTCTAATAGGAGATCAAGGGCCTCACTCCTTATCTAAATTTTCGTAAATCATTAGAGAGAGAAAAGGCGAAGTAAAAGTAAACCTATCATTGCCAGGAAAGTAAAGTAGCTCGGACTTGTTCCGGAGCGTTCTGCCTGTCTCTCGAGTAATTCTTGTTTTAGCCGTTCATGTTGACATCGGAGTAATAAGTCATAACTTGTCTGAAGAGCAGTCGCCAGTAAGAGACTAACCAGCCCCTGGGTCTACCTTTGGGCCGTAAAGTAATCAGCCGCTTCGGTATAAGACATTCCGAGAGATGGAAGATAGTCGTGTGGAATCGTGTGACCCTGAAGGTTAAACCAGCACTTTCCGGTTTGCTGAGGTTCTCTAAGGAGAAGCTGCTGGTAACGGTGGATCTCCATCTCGACTGACTTAAGACGGAAAGGCTTCCTTTCAATTACCTGTAGAAGGCTGGTGGGCAGTCGGCTCTGTGTATAGGTCGACGAGCCAAGGAGGTCTAAAGGTTTTTAGGCCTCTCGGGAGCTTCGTTCTCGAGGGTTAAGAGTCAAAACTGAAGTAAATTTCCTTGACTACGAAAATTCCCCTGATTTTACTACGAGAACCTTTGGTCTCATTGAGTTCTCGGTACCCTTGTACCATAAGAAAGTGTAGACTTGTGCCTCAGCCGTGTCCTAAGGATTTTACCCTGTGTGTCTCAAGGGTTGGGACCCTAGGACCCCTGTAAAGAAGGCTAGCGGCGTTGGTCGTAGTGTGGCCACAAGAGGTAGATAATCCGAATTATAACCTCGTTCTGGCTCGAAAAGAGAAAGGATCAGGGCTATTCCATCTCAGGCAAATCTCTATTACGAGGAAAAATTTGGCTTCTTAGGTCATCGTATGATTTAGGCCAGTGAGATTGTAACCTCTTACTTTTACCCAGTCGACTCTACATTATCGTCTTGGTGGACTATCCGAGTGAACTGGCCCATTACAGGAGCTTCGCTGAAAGCGTACTCTCTTTCGGTAAGACGTAATTCTGAGGAGTGTGGCAATCACGCCAAATTTGGGCTACTATAACCTGAAGAAAGGTTACTGTAACCCGACCGAAGAGTGGTAGTGAGAAAGCCATCTAGTGACAAATGGAGCAAGCTCCCTTATACTGAATTTCCCTTTTAATTCAATATTGTCAATAAAAGTGCCCAGTTGCGCTTAGTAGTGTTTTTAATTTTCAAGATAATCCATTCTATAATTGTACTTAGCCTTACTTTAGAAGGCATAGGATAGTATTTAATACACTATTCTGCTTGTCAGAAGTACTTTCGTCAAGATGTTCAGTCCGTAGCCAGGACAACATCCTTTGGAAGGACGGATCTCTAAGTGTTTGGCCAACTGACTCTTCTCACGTGTGAATAGCGAAGAGCTTTTTGCGCCCAAAGTTCTGCGCATTTGCGAGAGTTTCCTCAGCTTTTAGCAAGCGTGTGTCATCAACTCTAATTACGGTGAGACGTGCATGCCCTGGCAACCTCAGCCAGATTTGATTAAGGTCATAAATGATAGTGTTTATTCAGATACTGAATATAGAGACGGTTTCCGGAGTTTCTCAGTCTAGTCTGCTGTTCCAGCAGACTATCTTCTCCGTACGAGGTAGGTCTTCCCTCAGGAAAATTGGTGTCTGCTGAGGTACTCTGGTATCTCTGAGCCAGTAGACAGAAAACCTTCAAGGTTTACCGCCTGAGCTTTTGAGGTAATCTTCGGGACGCTCCCCTCGATCTTACCGTAATTTCGTCCCGTCTGGTTTAGAGACGTCGAAAAATCTGAAGCTAGAGGTCATAGATTGTTTATTATCTATCTGTCTGAGCCTCTTGCCGGCATTCCTTTAACCGGGCCGTTTCTTTGACATAGGCCTTGTTCGTGCCGGAATGTTTCCTGCTGGAGACAAAGACAGCTCAAAGGCCAAACTTCTTAATCTCCAGCAGACACCCTTCGAACTGAGGTAGGCTCTTTCCGTCAGGAGTAACCTCGCTCCCGACGGAATTCCCCCTCTGGTATTCATCGACAGAGGCGTCGTTCAAGCAGGTCTATTTCGAGCAGCTCCCTTCGGTATTCCCCTCAGGTAGCTACCTCTGGGAAGTGGCGTAGTTTACGTCGGTATAGCCAGGTACTGGAGGACAAGACAGCTCAAAGGCATAACGCCTGTCCCAGAGCCGGTCCTCTTCGAACTACTCACTTCGGTATTCCGATCTGGTACTCTTCGAAAGTGGCAAAACTACACGTCGGTATCCTCTGATACTGGAGAACAGCGTAAGCTGATATAACGCCTGCCCAACAGCCGGTACTCTTTGAACTGCTCACTTCGGTATTCCCATCTGGTAGCTACTCATCGAAAGTGGCGTAGCATACGTCGGTATTCCCTGATACTGGAGGACAGAGAAAGCTCAGTGGCATAACGCCTGTCCAAAAGTCGGTACTCACCAAAAGGCTCACTTTGGCATTCCCATCCGGTAGCTACTCATCGAAAGTGGCAAAGCTTACGTTGGCATTCCCTGATACTGGAGGACAGAGAAAGCTCAGTGGCATAACGCCTGTCCAACAGCCGGTACTCTTCGAACCGCCGACTTCGGTATTCCCATCTGGTACTCATCGAAAGTGGCGATGCTAAACGTCGGTATTCCCTGATACTGGAGGACAGAGAAAGCTCCGTGGCATAACGCCTGTCCAACAGCCAGTACTCTTCGAACGGCTCACTTCGGTATTCCCATCAGGTAGGTACTCATCGACAGTGGCGTAGCATACGTCGGCATTCCCTAATACTGGAGGACAGAGATAGCTACAGTGGCTAACGCCTGTATAACAGCCGGTACTCATCGAACGGCTCACTTCGGAATTCCCATCTGGAACTCATCAAAAGTGGCTTAGCTTACGCCGGTATTCTCGGAACTGAGAACAGTGTTAACGGACATAATGCTGTCAACAGCCGGTACTCTTCGACCGTGGCTCACGTCGGTATTCCCAGGATACTGGAGGGACCTCGAGACATAGCTAATGCCCGAGCCTCCAGCCGGTACTCATCAAACGTGGCCCTATGATATCCCGATGAAAGTTAAGAATCCAGATCATTGCTGCAGGAGTTCAACATTTGAACTGCAGGGCCTAGGGCCGCGGCTCACTGGACTACATAACTTTCATCTTTAAGAATATGCGTGTCGACAAAAACGCTCACTTCGGTCTTGCACTCATTGATAGTAGCATGGCTCGTGTATTTCAAACGAGCTCGCTTATCCTGATGAAAAATGTTAATGCCCAGATCATTGCTGCAGGAGTTCAACAAACTGCTGGGCCTAGGGCCGCGGTTCACTGGACATCAAAATTTTCCATCTTTAAGGTCTCCCAGGATAAGCGTGTCGACACAAAAACCTGAAAACTGATGAGGCTCGTCCCAACGGTCTAACCCACAATCTTGATGAACGTTAAAAGTCTGGATCATTGCTGCAGGAGTTCAAGGAACTACTGGGCCTAGGGCCGCGGCTCGCCAGACTGTGAAACCTTCATATTGCTGGCTCTACACAGTCGTGTCTAAAATAAAATCAGCTTCCAGATTCTTAAACAACTCTGCTAGCTCCTCTCCAAGTGCCTTACAACGATTAACACAGCGTTTGAATTATCACTGAAGATGATTCGAAAACACCATTTCCTGATCTGATGAAGTCTTTTGAAAGACAGTAGTAAAAGTAGAAATTGAATATTACATCATAGCAAGTCATTCAGATCAAAGCTACAAGTCTGGATCATTGCTGCAGGAGTTCAAGGAACTGCTGGGCCTAGGGCCGCGGCTCATCAGACTACACTTTCATCCTACTGAAGGCAAATTAAGAAATTATGAAAGTAATTGTAATTACCAGGGACTGTTAATATACAGGACTATTACCTCATAGGTAACCGACCATCCAGTTGAAAATTACAAGTCTGGATCATTGCTGCAGGAGTTCAAGGAACTGCTGGGCCTAGGGCCGCGGCTCACAAGACTATAAACTTTCATCCTTACTGAAGGTTATACAAGCTAACTTTAAAAATGAATTACCTCATTGCTCACCAACTATCCAGATGAAAATTACAAGTCCGGATCATTGCTGCAGGAGTTCAAGGAACTGCTGGGCCAGAGGCCGCAGCTCACCAGACTTTAAACTTTCATCCTTACTGAAGGCGCTTGAGGAAATACAGAAATAATCTTCATTAACTCTCAAAGCTTGAGTTGAAATCGAATTTCAAAAATTTCCAATTAGCAAGACAAGTCCTTTAGAGATGGAGACACTTCTATGACACTCCAAAATATTTCAAAGTCCTTGATTGAGGTAAGAAGCAACCAAAAAATTTTCAGCCTTGAAGGCTGTCCAAGCATCTGAATCAGAGTCCCCCAAGTGGGAACTGCTAATTTTTTTCAAAGTATTTCAGGCTGTAAAACTAGGAAAAAGCCCAAAAATTACTAAGGGATACCTCATATAAGTAACTAAGACTAAGTTAATATAGGATCAGAAAACTGCAAACACTTCTAGAGTATAAGGCTGTTCTGAGACAAAGTCCCAAAACGCCTATCACCAAATAATTCTAAGTATCAAAAGCACTTTCACTGACAGAAACTAAGTTCCAAAGGTGGCAGTTGAAAATTTTTTTCAAGTCCAAAAGGACCAACTAGAAAAATTTTCCAAGTGTCAAAAGTATCACCAATCCCTGAGACTAAGTCCTTAATGGACTCAACACTGCACTGTTTTCAAGTTTCTAAGGCACAAGAGGAGAGGAGCTGGAGCTAGAGATATTGATCGCACCGCGAGTCGTTTTGAAATGTGGTTCAGGAGGTCGGGTGCCTACCTACATAGCCTCGGACGGAGGGGGAGGGGAAAGGGGGCAGAAAAAAAAATCTGAGATGAAGTAACTCTATCACCTGGAAAAGGAACAGATGCAGAGTTACCAGATTTTTATAATTCTTATACTAACATGCACAAGTACAGTGTTAGTATGATTTGATAGAGTACTACAGTCTACACTAAGATACTAGACAAAGTACAGAATAACTACTAACAAGATAGCTCTTATACTCACACAAGAGCATACCTTTCATTTTTTGCCAAGTCAAAAAAAAAAAAGGCAAGAGTACTTACCTGTCAATTAACAAAAGTGTGACGACTAGTACAGTCCTCCCGACGCGGAGAAACCCGCGAAGACGCGAGTCGTGGTGCTATCCGACAGAGGTACTCAGCTGGAAGCGAGCCACTGCAAACATAAGAACATTCTCTCAAAATTTGTAGTGTCTAGCTCAAAAATTAGGCTTCCCAGATCAAAATTGTCATAAATTAAAAATCAACTTTTTGAAGTTGTTTTGGGGTAAAAAATTGTGTTTGTTTTAAAGATGTGGCTGACACATTTCTTGAGTGAATATTTTTTTGATAAAATTATTGTGTCTTATTGATTAAAAGTTGGGCTATAGCGTCGATTGGGGCAAATCGTGCGCATTTTTTTTCAATTGGTTGTCACACTCTTACTATCGATCTTTGAGAAACGGCTATTTTACTGTAAGGGCAGTGTCACATGTAGTTATGATCCATATAAAGTTCAAAGCAATAAGTGTCATAGTAAAACTTTGAAAAAATAAAAACCGACATTCTTCTGCACCCCCGCAAATGGGGCAAATCGTGCGCGGTCCTGGGGCAAATCGTGCGCATGGTCGTAACTTGCAAACTAATGATCGTATATAAAAAATTATGTCAGCATCGTAAAGAGCATCATTTTTTACCCAAGAAATGATACTAAACATTAGGCTATGCATAAAACTTATTACGTTTGCATCGCGCATGATGTGCATCACCTGTTATTTTGTGGCTAAACTGGGAAAATCGGGCGTTTCTTTGGCTTCAATTCGTTGTCACACTGTTATTATCGATCTTTGGGAAACGGCTATTGCAATGCAAGACCAGTGTTACATGTAGTTGCGATACATATAACAGCAAACGCAATATGTGGCAGTAAATTCTGCAAAAAATGAAAACTAGCGTTTTGCTGAAAACCGTGCGTTTTACTTCAGTTCACTGTCGCACAGTTGCTGAGTATAGATCTTAAAGAAACTGCTATTTCATTAAAAGAGCAGTGTTACACGTAGTTACGGGATATATAACGGCCAAAGCCGTATGTGGTAGTAAAAACGGGAGGAAAACAGCATTTTGTGCCAGTCTGGCAGTGGGAAAATCGAATGCAGTTTTATTATAATTTTTTTGTCATACTGTAACTATCGATCTTTGTGAAACGGCTAGTTTATTGTAAGAGCAGTGTTACATGTAGCTAGTGCGGTACCTACACATAACGGCCAAAGCAATAAGTGGCAGTAAAAGCTGGAAAAAAATATAAATCAGCATTTTGCTGCCGGTCTGCCGATGGGAAAATGTACCGATGCATTTTTATTTCACTTCGTTGTCAAACTGTTACTATCGATCTTTGGTGAGTAGGTATTTCATTGAAAGAGCAGTGTATCATGCAGTTACAGTACACATAACGGCCAAAACAATAGGTAGCTATATGGCAGTAAAAACTCAAAAAATAATAAAAACCAGCATTTTACTTCCAATCTGCAAATTCTCCACAATTGCAAGGGCATGGTCGTAACTTGCAAAATAATCATCGTAGGTAAAAATTGATGTCACCATCGTAAAGAGCATAATATTTTATCCAAGAAACGATACTAAACATTAGGCTATCCATAAAACTTTTTACGTTTGCATCGTGCACGATGTGCATCACCTGTAATTTTGCGGCTAAATTGGGAAAATCGGGCG
The DNA here is from genome assembly GCA_001587735.2 of Parhyale hawaiensis. Classification (NCBI taxonomy): domain Eukaryota; kingdom Metazoa; phylum Arthropoda; class Malacostraca; order Amphipoda; family Hyalidae; genus Parhyale; species Parhyale hawaiensis. Next base: position 377,267 of record LQNS02015106.1, read on the forward strand.
TTTCTTTCGCTTCAATTTGTTATCATACTGTTATCATCGATCTTTGGGAAACGGCTATTGCACTGTAAGACCAGTGTTAGGTAGTCTACATGTAGTTGCGATACATTTAACGGCCAACGCAAAATGTGGCAGTAAATACTGGAAAAAATGAAAACTTGCATTTTGCTGCCAATGGTGAAAACCGTGTGTTTTACTTCAGTTCACTGTCGCACAGTTGCTATCGATCTTTGGGAAACTGCTATTTCATTGAAAGAGCAGTGTAACATGTAGTTACGGTACATATAACGGCCAAAGCCGTATGTGGCAGTAAAAACTGGATAAAATAAAAGCCAGAATTTCGCTGCCCATCTGCAAATTCTCCACAATTGCAAGGGCATGGTCGTAGCTTGCAAAATGATCATTGTAGGCAAAAAGTGATGTTATCATCGTAAACAGCATAATTTTTAACCTTAGAAACGATAGGCTACTTAACATCAGGGTTGCAGAGTCGGAGGATTTGAGGGGGAGTCGGAGGTTTTGAGGGGAGTCGGAATCTCACTTGCTCTAAGAGTAGGAGTCGAAATTTTTAGTCCGACTCCGACTACGGGATGCCATTTATAAACAAATATCATTGAATTCTAAATTTTCAGCCACAAATTTAAAAAAAATGTAAATGTGGATACTTTTTTTTGCACATTTCTCTTTTACAGCTATAGCTACCATGTATTTTCCTATTCCATGGGATGAGGCCATTGAGAAAATGTTGGGTAGAACTTTTGCGCCTTGTACATTATGTGAGGGGGGGCATGGGGGGCAAAAATGAGCAATTTTAGACGGATTGTTCTGAAATTTGAATAGTATATGTATTTTTGAAAAAGAAACACATTTTACTCCCACAATTTTTTTTATTGAGGCCTTAGTTTTTGAGATAATGAAAATATATAGCTAGTAGCTTGGGGTAAAAACGGGACAGGGGTTAAAACGGGAAAGTCAGTATTTTAGGCTGTCACTCGAAAACGGTTAGAGGTATCGGGAAACGGTTTGTACCATTGGAAAGAGGAGGTTTTGAGCATACTATCGCGCATAATCAGAGGTCGTCAAAATTTTATTTCTAATTTCTTTTTTACTGTCCTGTAATTACCCCCAATAACTCGTGTCCCATTTTTACCATAAACTACTATATACCTACCCATAGACTATATTTTTTCTAAATTTCAGAGGAATAGAACTCAATGAGTTTTCATGCTACAATAAAAACAATGACAGTTTTAGAATCCTTGAAGCATTCCTAAGAAAACTATACAGCAGGATTTTTCATTTTAGCCATTTTTTCAATGNCCTATAATTTAGTTAGGTAGTGATTGGAGAGAATAGAAAATGGAGAGGCCAGCTCAGTAGTTTTGTTAAGAATGTTTCAAGGATTCCAAAACTGTCATTGTTTTTATTGTAGCATGAAAACTCATTGAGTTCTATTGCTTTGAAATTTAGAAAATATGCATAGGTAGTTATATCATTATACTGTATATACTACCATTATCTCAAAACCTAAGGCCTAAATCGAAGAAATTGTAAGAGTAAAATGTGTTTCTTTTTCGAAAATGCATAAACTATGTAAATTTCAGAACAATCGGTAGAAAATTGAGTATTTTGCCCCCTCTCACATAATGTAGCTACCAGGTGCAAAAGTTTTACAAAAATTTGTTTAATGTCCTCATGTCCTCAGTTTAATATCCCAAATGATGCAAAATACCATTGTATATGAACAAAACACCTAACATCTTCAATTTGATACAAGTTTATATTAGCAAAAATTATTTGGACATGTTTAATGTTTACATCAAATATCTACTAGTTGGACCTAGGAGTCGGAGTCGGAGTCTGAAGTCGGAGTGGGAAAATCTTGAGGACCAGGAGTCGGAGTTGGAAATTCTGGAGGGCCAAAAGTCGGAGTCGGACCTTGAACCCTCCAACTCCACAACCCTGCTTAACATGATTTAATGAATAATCGTTTGCTATGTTGGCGTTGCGCACGATTTGCCCCGCCTGAAATTTTGTAAATGGGGCAAATCATGCGCACCACTGTACAAATTCGTCTTTTGGAATTCAGCTAAATGCGTTTTTTTTTTTTTGTCATCTATACAGTCTATTAGAAGCACGCTTGCAAATTTTCAGGGCCGGTGCACACCTTTTGACTCATAAAAAAAAATAGAAAACGGTTTTGTGTCATTTAAAGAGCTCTACGTGAGTTCTACTTACATATCAATTTTTCTAGTGTACACCATTGTGAAGAGCACCTCTGAAACCTATAGAAAACATACTTATCAACACCGATATATCACCTGGTAGTCTGTATGGCGCACACGTTTTGCCCCAGGTTGTAAAATAATCTGGGGCAAATCGTGCGCATTTATAAACCATTAAAAAGTTGAACATGTGTATCACAGCATTACCAAACACTTAACAATAGTAGAGGAAGGGTTCAACATGATACATACCAATTTCAGGAATGGGCTGTAATAAATAAAGGAGTTAGAGCAAATTGATCATTTTTCTTCAAAATCAAAAATGAATTTTCAAATGCTCATATTTGACCACTTCAAAGTACGATTTTTTTAATCATACTTACCTTTGACGGATCTCAATCATATTTGCAGAGTTAATACTAGAAGGATGGGGCTTTCTTTCTGTATTTTTGTCATTCCCCTCTGACACTTCGTTTGCGCGGGGGATGGGGTGTGCACGATTTGCCCCAGGTTTTCGATGCGCACAATTTGCCCTAGTCAATGCTACGATGGTATAATCAGATTTTTGAATAAATTATTTTTTAAATGAGTTTTAGCCACTGTCCCGAATCACGTGTTTGACGAGGGTGCTCCGAATCACCCCGGTCAACACTAGGTCGCTTGCTACCTAAAAACTCCTGCAAATTTTATAAAAATCCATCCATAACTATTTGAGTTATGGCACCAAGAAAAGAGGCAGACAAACAAATAGATGAATGGATCATCACCAAACATTTATCATCAGTTCCTCCTAACATAGCTACCTACCTAACAATCCCTGTAAATTTGATAAAGATTCAGCCATAACTTTTTGAATGAACATGGTGACAGACAAACAGCCAAGCTCAGTGAAAACATAACGTCCTTGGGGAAGTAATAGCTAAATTACAATCTCAGTAAGCATTAAACTAGCAAGAGGTAAGTAGCATTGGCATGTCATCAACCCAGATCAATCCAGAAGGGCATTATGGTACATCTACAGTACATACCTGTACCTATCTTAGATATTTATAAATGTATCTTGACAAACGTTCTAATGCAGAAAGATGCATGCAATCACCAATTTCATTCTCTAGCCTACCCATATTGAGCGTCATGTATAACTTCAGAGATCAATAAATTATGTAAACCCAGTCACTACCTACTGGACAGGCACACTACATAACTTCCTTCTGAATATAGTATCAACAACCAGTCAATAAGCTAGTTGGGTACTTACCAAGAACAGCCATCTGTCCAGCATAGATGCGATCAGCTCCTAGCTCACCAGCATGGTCCACTCTTATAATTCTGTCTAAAAGAGCTCTTGAAGTAGGACTGAGACTCTTATAGTCAATGGTATTTGCAGCAGCTGCGCTTTTGTCGCTTCCAACATTTTGACTAGAGGAACTAGACTCTGAGTATTTAAAGCATTGGATATAAATTGGACTTTTGACACGACGTATTAATCTAAAACTAAGAACAGACATTGTAGTTGATGTGTCTGAAAAACAAGACAACATCACAAGAAGATGCACCACATGATTCTGAAACATAGGTAGCATCTGAACGGGTGAATCGGTCCAGTTATTAGCATTGGAAAATGAATAAATACTGAATCCTCATATTTTCTCTGTACATAGGACCATTACTCCTCTACATAGGCAACATGTAACAAAAGCTCTCAATATCTGAACATTTTTGTGGGAGATGAAAAATGACCTTGTTTCAACTTTACTCCTCAAAGACGAATAAGTTTTTCAACTTTCGTTGCAGACATGAAAGAGTTGTAGCAGCTTCAAGAAACTCATGTCATAGAAGTAAAAAGAGTCGCTCTTTCCAGTGGAACCAAGGATTTTTTGGTAGTTACCATTTATACTTTGGTTACTATGCCACATTAATGATCGGTCCGATTCACCCGGAGGAAAAAAATTCGGGTGAATCGGACCAGTATGTTGAAGGGTTTACCACAGAAATGTACAGACATTTAGAGGTTCTTTTACATGTTGCTTATGTAGGAGAGAAGTGGGCCTATATACAGAGAAAATATGAAGATTCAGTATTTATTCATTTTCCAATACTAATAATCAAACCGAATCTTTTGCGATGTCTGGTCCAATTCACCCAAAATTTTTTTTTTTCACTGGACCTATCCTTTGGAATGTCTACCACAAAAATGTTAAGACATTGAAAGCCTCTGTTATATGTTGTCTATGTAGGGGGGTAGTAAGTCAATATACAAAGAAACTATGAGGATTCAATATTGATTCTTTTTTCCATTACCAATAACAAAACTGAATCACCCGACTGCACCAGTCAGAGTCACCCGGATTAGCGGGGTGCACTTGGACGGTGTATTTTCAACTATGCCACTGCAAGTACCAACATATTTCAAAGTTTCTGTATAGTAGCTAGTGCACACATAAGGTAAGTGTATGCATGTGTATTTGTAGCTCCTAACTCTGGCAGGAGTCTCAGCAGCAACAAAGTTTTCAGATTGCCGGTCTGATTCACCCTGTCTGACGCTACACTAACTACAGTCTGACTATTTTATCAAGGCAGTTCAGCTGTAGTCAAATTCCTCTATAGCGTTGTCAATTCTGTGGGTATTTCAGAGACTTTGTTTGGCCCAAGTCTTAGCCCTGTCTCCTACCTGTAGCTATAAAGAGAAATCTCAGAAATGCCCAAAGAATTGGCACCACAATAGAAGAATTTATCCATGACCAAACTGCCTTGATAAAATGGACAGACTATAACCAGCTAAAACTTATCACTTAAATTTTCATGTAGCTAGTACAAAAGCTTGAGCCATAGGTAGTGTTCAGAATTTCCATGCGTTAACTATTAGACCTATTCTACATGGATCATATAATCCAGCTGAAGAGGGTGACGACCAGCATTTTTAACTTTGAGCAATGCATGTACAATTTTAAAAAAAGCACAATGCAACTGCAGCAACATGTACCATTGAATGTTACAAATGGATAGAGTGTTGCACCGAATTTTTCTCAGTGGCTCACGAAGACAGAACACCTTCTGTCGGTAGCACCAGACCCGCGTCAGCGCCCAACTCTGGGGTGTCTAAATGGTAGTTTAGAACTGTTTTGAGGCGTAACCCTCCTTATAGACAGCTTTTGGTGTTCTATCTT
>LQNS02015106.1:403073-433852 GCA_001587735.2 Parhyale hawaiensis
TTGGATGAAATTTACAGGGATTGTTATGTATGTTAGGAGGAACAGATGATTAACTTTTGGTGAAGATATGCCCATCCGTTTGTTTTTTTTTTTTTTTTTGTTTCTCTTCGTCATATTTCTCGATGCAATTACTCAAAAAGTTATGGATGGATTTTGATGAAATTAACATGAGTTGTTAGGTATATAACAAAGAGTAGATGACCAAAGTTTGGTAATGGTCCGTCGGTTCGTTCGTTTGTCACTGTTTTTAATTTTATGCTTGTTAGCACAATAATTCAAAAAATAATGAATGAATCTAAATGAAATTTATAGTAGTTGTTAGTAATAGTAAAATGCAAAAATGATCAAATTTTGGTGCAGATGGGTTGGTTCGTTTGTATGTTTGACTCATATTTGTCATAACGTTTGTTAACAGTATAACTCAAAAAGTTATGAACGGATCTCAAAAAAAAAAAATTGAACAACCTGTTATTAATATAAAAAGCCACAAATGATCAGATTTTGGAAAAGAAAATTATGGTTTCAGAGCCAATTTGAATTTTCGCTACCTTTGGCTCACTTGGCGGAGTGCTCTAGTTGTTTATATTTTCAGCTCACAATAACAGTTGTATTAGCTCGTTTCCCAGCTCTATCATTAGCTTTAGTTTTCATTATTCTGTTACTTCGTTAGTCCTCTGCTCATTTTTTATCACTCGTTCGACCTCGCATTTGTCATCCACTAATCATCGGTGACGTTTCGCGCCGTGCAGCTCACAACACGTGCACTTTCTCGAACTCGCAGCTTCCGCGCTCTTCACCACCACCCACGCTTGACAAAGTTGGACACCGACCGAACATTTGTTAGGTGTCGCTAAAGTTTAGTTGTCGGATCGTGCCTCGCATAAATGTTCCCGCGGGATCATCTGCTGTCTCGAGCAGTTTGTGGCGGCGCGTTCTTGTCAGCTCGACTAAATCTGAAGCAACCAAACGTAATTTAGAAACATTGTTAGCCTTTTAACGGCAGCGCCGACCAGTTATGTCCACGCTTCAAATAGAGCTATTCCTGCGAAAGTTTATTTTAATTGCGGCGTTGGCTAAATACTAGCCGTTAAACTATTACCACCACTCATGCTCAGACACTTTTGACCGTTAATCTTATAGATTTTGATTCACTGATCACGAATTTATAGGTCACAGCCGTCGGAACAATACGTGTGTGTTAAATTTAGCCTTAAATCAGTATATGTACTCACTACTGCGCGTCATTTCTTCGTGTGTAAAATGTTTACCTAACCTGCGATGACATTGGCGGAACCAGTCCTACCCTCCTAAGCTTAAAAAGTAATGCATCATTGGATATAAAATTCATAGATTATCTTTCGTCATCAATAATGCTTGCTATCGTTTGTGGAGTTCTGCGTCTGTGCTTTCTTTCGTCTCTGACATAAACATTAAGCACTGAGCTGTCGAGCGACGCATTGCTTGGCACGTTTCTTTCATTTGACCGCGTAATTGTTTGATTTTGTGTATTTGTGCAGACTTTTTAATTTAATGTTTGGCTCTTCAAAATAAATAGTTTTTTTCTGTGATGATTTAGTTTTTTCGATGCGAATTATATTAGAAAATTCCCTCTTGTAATATAATCGTTTAGTTTAACGTTCCCTCGCTAATTACTGATATAATACTGAGCTTAATAAATCAATATCTCAAAAACTACTCACTTCCCTCGGCTGTGACCGATAAATTTTTGTTCAGCGCAACAATATCTACTAGAATAGTGCGCTAGTGATCTAAAATTCTTGGGTGAGTTTGATTGGGGGTGGTGGTTATTGTAAAAAAAATTCCTACAAGCCCTTAAAAATACCTACAAGCTAAATTGGTACAGCAAAATAATTGTAGATCTGTTTTAATTTTAGAAGTTATTGTAACAGCGAACTTTCAATGAAAAATATCGAACACAGTGAATTTTGATAACGGTGGAAAGGAAAGGAAAATCGCCCTCTAAAGGATATATATATATATATATATATATATATATATATATATATATATATATATAGAAAGAGTAGGTATTGATTAGTAATATGCCCTTCGAAGCGAGTAAGAAACTGAACTGCCAAGCACTTCTCTTTTATGACAGTATTTGAGTCGGCTGTTGCAGGGTATTCTTCAGCATAATCTTAGCAACAAAAGCATGTTAAATGAAAAAAGGGTCCTCAGTAATTCTTCGCTGTCATTTTTGACAGCGCGGGTTCTCTAGTACACAAAGAATACTCATTGTTTTTCTAAAAAAAAATAAATTCCAAACTTTTGCAGGGTTTTGCCTTAGACACATCTTATTATCCCTTGCTCATGCTAATTTCCATGCAATATATATTGTAACACAGCTCATACAAGTCATCAGCATCACTGGAATCAAAGTAGAGCTCTACATAGCTCCAGGCTTGGGGGGGGGGGATGATGATACTCCCAGGGGCATTTATCCTCGGAGAAGGATCGAGAGTACACCGCCGAATGCATCCGCCTGCAATCACATAGCTGACATTTTCTCCCTCTGGGCAAGCAGCGAAGCAGGACACCAAGATTTCCTTTCGCTGGAGGTACAATGGGCCATTTGTACAGTTGCGTTAATTATATATGCTGTATATAGTACGTTGCGTCTATCCATGATTGTGGCGTAGCTAACTTTAGCTTCAGCTGGGCCTTTTGAGACCTGTTGCCTTTCAAGCGTAACTTGTAATCTTCGTGTTTTCATGATCCTGGTTTTTCTTCTCTTATCCATTCCCTTTTTTGCTGTTTCCATATGTAAGTTCTTCCCGCTTGACGTGCTACGTGTTCCTTCTTTCTTACTTTATATCGTAGCGAACGTTGTGGGTATGGAGGCTAAACGTCAGAATAAAATAACAGTAATAGTTCAAAAGAGTATAAAATACGGTTGACACATAGATGCATCTTGTGCTTATTATAGCCTTTTGATTTTCTTTACGAAAGAATTCCGGCCTTATTGCATAATATTTGAGAGCACCTGTGTTGAAAGACTCAATGCGGTTTGATGCGAGAAATAATTGATATTAGTTCAATTTAGTTGTAGGGTTCAGCGTGCTATCTAATAGCTCTGAAAAAGTACCGCTATCATTAGTAGAATGCATTGAGACATTTTTGATCGAAGATACGATAGAATTAAATAGTAGACTCCCTGAAACAAGTCTCAAAGAGGCTTGGCTCTGTCCATAACTGCATATTTAAGTGAAGAGGATTTGATGTACATACTTGATTTGTTTTCGGTACATCAATTTAAAGGTCTCAAGTTTTGTGAAGCTCTTTTTTGGCGATATTAATAGGCAGCAAATTCATTAACAGTCGATTCCTCTTAGTTCGACCGACCAGCCGCATATAATGCGACCAGTTCTGCCGGAACGGAATCAAACGCTATATTTTATACACAGAATAACTGCGTTTATTGTGGACAACGTCCCATTTATTCGGACCATTGCATGGTCATTAATGAGTAAAACAGTTGAAATGGAATAATTTAGCAGCTGTGATAAACTTTTTTGTATTAGGAGCCGTTTTATGTTGAAGAAGCACGCCAATATACACATAAATTGAGTGAATTTCGAGAGTGTGGTTCTTAGTCGTATATAGGAGGTGGCGTACTCGCTTCGCCTTCATTTCACAAAGGTAATCAGACTTCGAAGTGATAAGTTTTTAGCAAGTGAGTGCCTGCAAATTATTTTCATTTGCTAGCTTAGCTCCGTAATTGATGGTGAGACTAAAATATCAGCCAAGAAACTGTATTTATTGACTAACTTTTCAGCATAAAATACCCTAAATTTGTTAACTTCGCTTTCTATGACCTGCCGGTATAGCGACAAAAGCCATAGGTCCCGATGAGGACGCATTAAGCGGAGTCGACTATACTTCAGTTCCCACGACCGGAAAATTCACCCAGAGAAATTCATTAACCCTTTAAGGACGAAGCTTCCGTTATCTCTCAGACTTTTGGAGATAGTCTTAAGTTGTAGTCCTCCGACTACCATCTCATAGTCGCGGCGCTCATTGGTCCAAAAATCTCTGATCTCTTCTTTATTTAGAAACCTAATTTTCGCGAAACGTCCCTCGTGTGGCACTGTCGTCTTTAATGGGTTAAGCGAGCTTTCGAGTCCTGACAGAATTTATCCACTTTATCGATGTAGTGATGGGTGATGTATGAAAATAGAAAAGTATAGCTTAGATTAATTAGATGGCTGCAGATAAACCAAGAGGCCCATTCCCAAAGAGCAGCCGGGACTAAGTTTTCGGCCCTATATGAGCAATTGCCCTTATATCAAAATCATTCGGATATCAAAGGAAAACGGTAACATCTGCCGAGCATAGGTGAACGTGCGGGCACGATTAGTTGCAGCAGCCCAGCGGGGACTCGGAGATATTAAGTTAGTTGTGGCATGGCAGGTGATGGATTGTTTAGTGGCCTCTGAAGATTTTGCTCTTCAGAGTGAGTCCTGTCCTGGAGTTGGAGATCGTAGTTGTGGAGAGTGTTGCTCCTAGTGTTTGTCCAGACGATTCTTGAACTTGTTGACTATCTCTGCACTGATAAATTCGGAGGGGAATCTGTGCCCAATGTCGAATTTCAACATGTAAATCATATTATTCGGAATCTTACAGTGAAACAAAACTTCAGGCACGCTCGTCCTTCTAGGGTTAAATCTGTTCTTCTGTAGAGGTGAGCTCTTAGCTTAACTATACTGCCGGCGTCTTCTGTTCGACCTCTGTCATCGATATACTGCCGTGACGATTCCGAAACTCAGAATCAAAGTTCTGGACAAGTTGAAGCTAAGCGAGTTAGATTATGTCGATGGTGACATGGGGAACAAAATGTGTCGATCCCCAGGGGATGCCATAGTTTATTTTTTAGCCCTTCGAGGCGTTTTCCCTTCCTGCCTACATCGTTTTCTTTCATTTCATGCTCCTATTTATATCACTTCGTGTTCAGGTCTTCCTCTTGTTTGCCCATTAACTTGCTGTCGCGCTGCACATTAATCCTGCATAAAACACGCATAGGTTTCACATTTCTATCTACATCCTGTGTGTCTCTTCTTTTTCCTCTGCTCAGTCGCCTTGGGGTGGAGACACAGGTATAAACTAATCAATTTAATTGTATATAATATGTACACTTTGGGCACGTAAGAGTTAACTGCATTTCTCACCAGGAGTGAAATACTCGATACCATCACAGTCAGACTGCGGCGGCGATTTACGAGGCAGAATAAGCGCTTGCCAAAACCACGTGCCTGTCTACCACCACGTTTGCCTTGTTTTTTTTTTTTTCTCTCCCCTTCTTTTCTATCACGACAGGCAGGTCTAATATAGGTCAAACATGATTTAACCCATTAACGTATGAAGAATTTTTTTTTTCTGATAAGAACAGTACTATTGTAGAAAATAGACAGTATGTGTTAATGACTCAACTCTCTAAGAACGGTGAAAAATCATTATTTATTCAATGAACATGGCATGTTTTCTTCCTTTTCCCATGAGACCCTCACGAATGTTCTTCTTTTCTCGTTAGGCCTTCACATATTTCAAATCTTCAGTTCTCGTTGGGCCGTCCCATATTTCACCTCTTCAGTTTTCATTAGGCCGTCACATATTTCATAGTTTCCTCGTTATACTCTCACATATCTAATTCATATTTTTTCTCATTTGGCCCTCACTTATTTCATATCTTCTTTTCTCGTAAGGCCCGCACATATTGCATACCTTTTCTCGTTAGGCCATCTTGTAACTGTTCTCGTTAGGCCTTAACACGTTTATCTTCTGTGAAGACAAAATTTGCAAATCTCTGCGTGGAAGAACAACTAGAAAACCAAGCATTATCGATTCGATTGAAGAGATAGGTAATTGGCAAATACTGTTGATGTGTCGGTATGTTTTTGCTCGACAAGTTTGGAAAAAGAACTTGCGTTATCGTGCAGTACTAAATAGGTAAATAACCCTCGATGACGTAAAATAAGCTATAATCCTCCTTCTGTGTACCTACTATACTTCAACGAACAATATTTGTTGCGGTCTACCTCTTTATCTCCTATAGTTGCTGGTCCCTTGCGCTCTATTCTGTTTCCGGATTCCGCTTTTTCTTTACACACTGTGTGTCCTTTCCCTTTTTTATCACAGGCAGCAACATGCCCTGACTAAGGCGTATGCTAACGGTGGTCTAAGCTTGAAAGGATAAAATATTACCTTGGCAGGGTTGGCCCCTGAGACAATTGATTAGTACAAGGTATACTCCACTTTACATACAATTTTTCTGTCCTTTTCCAAATCCTCCAAGCCGTACAGAATCAATTAAACACTCCTGTTTTCTACGGCCTCCATTGGTCTCGCCCCTGATTTGTGTGGCTTTCAGTAATCTCGTATTTTTTTAAAGTTACCATTACTGTTCGTGTTTTCCTCAGCTAATCCCGCTGGATTTTCTCTTCGTCAAATTTTTTTTACAACTAATCGTAATGTATGTTTTTCTCCCCTAACGTCCGTGCACTTTGGCCACCAGGTAAACCACACGGCGGTCGCTCAGGCGGCCCTGGAGGCGGACGATGGCCATGGCACGGTTGACCATCACACGGTTGTGTCGGATGGTAGCAATGTCACCGTCAGCCCCTGTGGCGAGAGCGAAGAGGAGGAGCTCATTGTGAGTACGGTCTTCTTAGGCCACGGCCACACTATGCAAACGCCCGATCTACTTGATGAGTGGACGTTCAACTTGCAAGTTGTCTCAATACACAGTGAAAGTCTATAGCCAAGATACGCATCGAAAGTATTCAAGTTGAGTGAAGTACGAGTTGAATGTCCGATCATAAGTTGTGCGTGCGATTGCAAAGTGTGGCCAGGCATTATTCTTACTGCTACTGTTCAGTTAATGTTAGTTTTAGTTACCATTACTTTTCAATTTCTAGTTTTTCTGTTGCTGTTATTATTCCTTGCAGTATGACCTCAATATTTAGACGGTAGTCGGACGAAGCTGACGGGACCCTCTTTACTCTCGCTGTTACCGTCGCGTGTCGCCGCGATCCCGCCGCTATAGGTGGATAATTGTTACTGTGTGCAAGGAGGTTTAATTCAGTTAAACCTCCTTGACTAACCCTATTAAACCTATTGTCTTAAAACCGCCTTGACTTGGGACCTACGAGCGAGCTCTCGGCTAGTGATTATTAATTGAATAGCTTAGTTTTGACAAATAGATTGCTTTAGCGCAATCGAATAATTATGTCGCAGCTTGCTACTGGACTCGTGTGCTATGGACAGGGTGCGTTTAAAGATGACGGCGTCGTAGCTGCAAAGAAACTGAACTGTTCTCGTGCATACTTTGGTTGCGTTTGTACCAGGGACCGAAAATTGCGTTGGGTTTGTTGGCGCCAATAGTGAATTTGACACATATTACCGGGTGTCATGTGCGAGTGCTATAGTTATGAGCAGCAAGGAAAAACACGCTGTTCGTGCTCTTTATGAAAATAAATGTATGCTTGAGCGTCTCAGTTCGCAAATTAATCATGGCATATATGCGGTACTATATGTAATTTGGACTCATAAAAGAGGTACGCGAAAGTGTAATCTCTCCCTAAGAAAAATTTTAGTCGTCCCGCAAGCTAAAAAACTATTGAGCAGCTTCTGAGGCTCTGAACTCTCTGAGGGCTTCAGTATTTCTCATACCTGATATATTCATGCAAGTGGATGCAGACTTACCCACAAACCCGGTTTACATCTCGGTTGTTTGTATTTAGACACTAAGTGAGTGCTTAATAAGTCAGTTATACACAGGTATTATATCGCCACGTATCCACGACGATGGAGAGCTATAGAGTTGAATATGATGAATCATTCATATAGTCTTTGAGTACTGCAATATAGTGGTGTAGAGCTAGGGTGAGTGATGATTTTTTCGACAATTGCTATTTTGAATTAATGGATTTTATTAGGACGCGTTTATATGTGATATATACTTTGCTGAATTATAAAGTTATATACAGCTCAGCTGGCTTAAGAAATGTATAGTACACTTCAAGTTTAACTAGTCGAAGAACATAATTAAGTAACTTATACGTCAAGCGCCTTCTCATTATTGAGTACCCATGTTCCCTGTGAAGCTTGAGACAGCGGTCCCTAGTTTTTATCTACTTAAAAAGAGTTTGTGTTGCTGCCGGCATCCAATACCAGCACCCTCGGCAACAAGACCATGTATTAGGAACGTGTCATGGACATGTCTGGCACCCTTATGCTCTCCCTCTGACATTGGCATGCGCTGCGCATGCCCGTAGATGACACTGACTCATGCTGTGCCAGTCTCACGCGTGCTGTGCATTATATGTGTAGCACTAATTTATAATCGAAGTACGTGTGCATATAGTATTGCGTAACTCTAGCCTCCATATCAGTATTACTCTTGCAATGCGGTATATTTGTAGCTTTCATTTAGGAGCAAAATACGTGAGTATATATGGTATAGCCTATTTTCCTTGAACAGCTGCATGAAATATCCAGCTGAATTATTTCCAAGTGCTTTTTTCAAGTGTCGAAACTACATTGCGTCTCCTACCTACTTTGTCCATCTCTAATTAACTCACGGCGTCCGTGTGCCTTTACGAAATGCTTTAAAATATTAACCTAGCCGCCAATGCTAATCTTGCGATTCTGCCAGCCTTATTGAATACTTCTTTCTGTTGTGTGGGTGTCCCACGATTAACAGCGAAGCCAGTTATTAGCATAAAACGTTGCAGTGTTCAGACCTATACTGTGCGTGATATTCTCAGGTGCATTTCATAGAAGCTAATGAAAGTAAAATGCAACTTTCTGATATAGCTACAATGCGATGTGTGTTGGTACCTCACAGAGTAGAAAACGTTATTGTAAATTTTGTTATGAATGAAGGTACCACGTCGCAACCGATTCCTGGCTTTCAACTATAAGGACTGCGCGTTCCCCTGAACGACTGTACTCGCACGATTGGATGAAAACCCTTGATGTTGAATTGTAAATAAGATCTGGTATGACACTTCATCAGACTTTTGGTGTTACCGGGTGTATTCAGTGTTGGTATATACCACAGTGTTACGGTATGCAGATATTAGAAGAGGGCACATCATTCCAAGTTCTAATTAATCTCTGCGAATTTTAAAAATATATATATGAAGATATATCGCAAGCTTTATTAGTGATATTTGCGAAACGAGTCCCGCCGGCAGGCGGTTATTCTGGCGAACCCTATCCTTGTCAAAATATCGTGGGCCTCACGCCCCCAGGGTTTCCTGAGTGACTTTCTCGCTAGGATGTTGTATCTGCGCCAGGGGCCGTCGAATGATGGTAAACGACCAATCCCATGGGACTTCAGCCTTCTCCCGTGTAGGGGCCAGAGAACGGACTCTTTGCATAGTGTTTCTTTCTTCTATTCTCTTCTCTTTTCCTCTTTCGTGTCTCCGAGATGCTTATTGCCTGACTTTCCGGCCGGTAGTAGCGCATTGGGCTAGCCAAGACTTCCCGCAAAATATTCTTTCTGAGCTGTGACGAAAAACCGAGCTATCACTGTAGGGATCACTCATTGAGTGGGTGCGGTGGTAAACAATATGACTGCTGCATAATAACTAGAGAAGCACTCTGACAGCGCATACCTCCGCCTAGCAACGCGATGTTAACGAATATTCAAATTGGTTCTGAACCCTGGATTTCCGTTTGGCTATCAATGATGTCGTGCCTCATGACATCCCTATCAGTTCCTGTAATATTCTTGAAGATTCATCCATAACTTTTGAAGTTATGGCAAACAGTAAGCAACATATAGTCAAGCGGACAAACAGATCACCACCAAAATCTTACAATTTGTGCCTTTTAACGTTTCTAACCATTTCTGCAAATTTCATGAAGATCCTTTGATAACTAGCTCTTTATCACAAACGTATAGTGAGTTACCAACAATTTCTACAAATTTCTTGAAGATCCAAGAAACAGCTGACAGACAAACATCTAAACAAATGATTGAACAGATCTTCACCAAAAGTTTAGCATGTGTTCCTCCTAACATACGTAAAATTTCCTTTTAAATTTTTATAATGGGACAGGGCAGTGGGACAGTGTGGACAGGGCTTAAGTCGATCAGTATGTCCGTTATGGTTTCGGAATCGGATATTGAGGGGAATGTGTAGTGTATCCTGGATACGAGTGACAAATAGTTTTGCTTTCAGTTGGCTACAAGCCACCAACCGACTTTTTGCCGTGACCTAAATGAAGTAGGAAGGGTATATATAATTGATAACCTTCTCATTAGCATTGCTGCCAGCTGAAGGATGATGGCATGGGTATCAATATTCCCAACTATTTCTGTTTGGTAGAACTCCCACTGGTCTCGCTGATCCTGTAAGAGCTAGAGCGCCTGCAGTTGCACGTGCGGCGTTACCGGCAGATCCACCCCGTCAGGCGCCAGAGCTGAACCACCGCACGCAGGGGCTGCCCGCCGCTTAATATAAAGGAGCTCTCGGCCTCTCGCATAAGATCGAATGAGTGGCGCGTGCGGAGGAGTTACTGCCAAGCTGTCATCTCCGAACGCCGGCTATTTCTGGCATACGAAAGCCTTGCGCGCCAGTGACCATGCGGCAACTGCTCTCTTTCTGGTTCTTCTTCTTCTGCTGCCGCCTCCTCCTCTCGTCCTGCTCGTCTCATTTCGCCGCTGCAGGTCACAGCAAGGTGATGCTCCTCTAACCTTCGCATGCAGGGGACTGTCGTGCCCCCCGGTGCTGCTATTCTAATTCTGTTGTTCCTGGCGTGTAATCATTTAACGCTGTGCATCGTCCACGTGATTCATCAATGGTCAAAGGAATACCACTTTATAAAATATGCACGAACTTTCTTTAGGGTTGGATTGAAAGAGTTGACCTCCAGTGATGGGAAGGGATATTAGATGGAATATTTGGAGCACTGCTATTAAAGTAAGAACTGGAAGGTGCATTCATTCACGAAAGCTGCTGTTTCCATCTTGGTTTTGGCTTTTCCCTTATAAAACCAAGTTAACGAACTCGGTTCAGTGGCTGCCATGTGGATTACATTATGTGTTATAAAGGGGTAAGTATTATACTCTAGCTATAGTGCTATAGATTAGATTAGATTAGATAGGCGGCAGTAGACGAACCTAGCCTCTCGTTAACCATAACCCTGTGTTCTTATTAGTGAAGAATGGGAGTGGCCTAAAGCTTTTGCGCAATCTGCGAGATAAAAGAAAGAAAGCAAGAACACACATTAACTCCTCTCAAATAGCTAACATCAATTTTTTTCCGTTTTTCGATTGGAAACATCAGACAATTGACATGTCAACGCGGGAACAAAGCGAGATTGATTTCATTTAATAACGTTTTATTTGTGATATGCTGGTATACGAAATAACCGAACAGTTTTTTCCTGCCGCCTCTGATAAGTCATTGAGTTAATCGAGTTTGGTTCTTCTATCCTATGTTGTGGTAAGTCGCGCCTCCACTGGACTCCAAAGTTTTTCTTTCGTGCCCATTTTGTTTTTCGACGTTTCCATACTGCTACTAATGGTGCTATGATCTGGTCTTCCTCGTCTTTCCCACCCTGCTCTGCCCATTCGGCTAGAATAATTTTAGGAGCACCCTCATGCATGCGTGTATGTGTACCAGTGTCCTTCGACATACTGTACGCGTTCCTTGTTCCCTCGTCTCTTTGAATCAGAGGTAAGTCCGGATCGTTGGATCATTCGCAAATGTTCGATATTATCCGATGTCGCCCTATAGACATCAGCTAAATGCTATGATTTTCCGGCTGGTTGCTATAGGTATGAAGCTTGAATTGGGGACCACAAGGACGATAGTAATTATTCTTAAAAAATCCAGCTGGTTATTGTAAGTGAGAGCCGTACTTAGTTGCGAGAATATCTGGCCGTCCCGTAGCTCCAATCGTAGGTACCTCAGTTTTTACGGCGGCTAAAAAGTCTCTAAAGGTTGGGTACAGGTACAGTACTAAAAAACGCTTGACTGTCAGCATTACATCCAACCCTAGTTTAACTAGGGTGTCCTCCCTCTCCCTCGTTACAAGGACTTTCCTTCCTGTAAGAGTGCCTACACTAGCACAAAGACGTTTGTAGCAAAATAACACGGCCGGGTTGCAGTAGGGTTCATCATAGATTTTTGTACGAATAGCGTTGTTAGAAAACGTCACTGAACGGCTCTCGGGGCTGGAAATTAGGGGTTACGATTATTGGTTGGATGCTATCCCTAGAGTATAGAAGAGGAATTGCTACTTGCCGTAATGTTAAGCCAGTAGCGCATGACTCAAGTTTGCTAGGAATAACACTAGTAGGTAATTTCATATCATACATTATAAACTATGAAATGAAGGGTTAAGCCTGGTTAGGCTAATTAAAATGCCTATTTCTCGCAGGAATAACATTGTTGCTCTGTAGATATAGTTAGGCCTGCTATAGGATCAATACTATATATTGTTATTCCGTGACTGCTTTGCTTTCGTTGTTTTCCTCTTTAACAATTTTTTATTTTGGTTTTCCTCTCCTGATTTAGCGCTCCGATGCAAGGTGTTCTATCTATAACAGCTTCATCGGGAAAAGGAATACAATAATGATTGTAGGAATCTCGATTAATATCTCTTGAAGCCGTGGGCTAGATGTTGCCTCGTGCGCCGCATGGCGCACCCTTGCATGGTGTCAGTCGGTTGTACAGCAAGTGGGATAAGTTCACCTAACCGCTAATTACCACTATACAAAAAATTACATACCCGAAATTTAAAAAAATATAAAATAGAAAAACCAGACCTGCCCTCCCCTAACCTACCCGAAGTTATGAACGAATATAGTCCAACTTACCTGAAATTTGTTCGGGTTTTCCGACAGTACGGCCTAAAGAGAGCGAAAACGGACAAATGCGGACAAAACGTAAATTCTAGTACAGGGTAAGGTGACTGCATTAACGTTAACCCATTACCGGGCAGTGACCCCCCCCCCCCCCCTGGTTACATGTCATTGATGTCACTGTGTTATTTCTGTGGAAGCATACGTCAGGCGCCCGGTGAAGGGTTAAGGCGTTTTTTATTCACACTCTATTGTCGGGATTATATAATTCACTTCGCCATCTGTCCGCAACCTTGATCGTTCATGAGAAGCTGATGTCAAGGGGGCATTAAAGGAGAGGTTATATAGGGGTAGGTTAGTTAGGTTCGCTCACATTATGGGGAGCAGCTGCACCAGTACATCCCTACAGGTTTCTTTAATCTTAGCTATAGAATTTTGGATCGTTTGTCCGCACTTTGCTTCCGTCCATTTTCAGACTCCTGCTGATAATGCTTTGCTTCGTTTTCCCTCTTCTTTCATGACATGTTCTGGCCATGCCCTTTTGTTCTGTGTGGAAACACTCTCGTGATATTGGTTTCACGTTTCTGTTGAGACACAGTCAATATGTTCTGTGTGGAAACACTCTCGTGATATTGGTTTCACGTTTCTGTCGAGACACAGTCAATAAACCTAACACTTGACCTAACCTAGCCTAACCTAATCTTGCGTGCTGTTACTTTATTCTGCCTTAAATGCTTAACCTAACCCATCACAACCTATTAGCAATTTTAATTTTGCTACACTTATGGTTTTGGTGAAGGTAAACCATAATAATAATAATAATTATTATTATTATTATATATGATGTGCGTCCTGGTGCTATTGTTTGTAAGCGGGGCTAGGTAATAATCAGAGGCAGTAATGTTCAAGGAATTTCCGTGGTGGTAGTTGTTTTTGAGGGTGTAACTGTGCGTCGGAGGTAATTGTTCTGATACCAACGCAGTATATCTTTTGACGCAATTGAAAAAAAATTGCTACAATTGATACTAACGAACGTTCTATATAACAAGGTTTTAGAATCGGACATTATGGGCGACCAGAGTAGGAGTCGAGAGTCGCACGCTCGCTTCTCCCGAGGATTTTTTTTCTTGAGGCGGGAATGTCTGGATTCTATCAGACATTGGCTGGACATCGGAGTCTCAGATGAACTTGGTCCCGTCGATTCTACAACTTTGCGGTAGTTTTCGTATCTATTGTCTGCCACAGAGCGTAGAAGTGATTTACCGTTATACGGACGCCATCTCTAGGCGGCTAAGGGGATAAGGTTATAGTAAAATGCGCTTTGACACTATGATTCATCCTATTCCCCCTCAATAGATTGATCGAAGTTTGTCCCTACTGCCATCTAGTTACCAGATTCGATTTGCGTAAATGAAATTTGTGTACATTTTCCCCGGGAGTTATCAAAGATACGAAGTTATTTTCCTCGCATAGAGATTGTATCTCATCAAAATGATTGCGATTTGCTAGCGAATATTCAGTAGCAATTTTTTCCACAGTTACTTATAGAACCTCATCTTTCATTACTAAAGAGAATAAAACGCTGCCGAGTTTGGCTGTTCAACTCGCCGTAGTCTGTACTACATACAGTATATTCAAAACATGGAAGGTTTGGCACTATAACATGGATTGGCGCTATAACATGGAAGGTTTGGCACTGAGAGAAAAATGCCCTAAACCTCGCCCCCCCCCCTCCCAATGAAAAAAAAATCATCCCAGCCGACGAAAGACTGCAGAGTGACGTATCGGCACAAGTACTGTCCAGCCAACAAGCATTGTGTCTGTCCCTACAAAACCAGGGTTAAAGTTGATGTGGTGCGCTGAAGCGCTGCTGTGTTGTTCTCTGCTTCATGTGGTCGTCTCTCCTTCATGTCACTGGCCTGACGGTGTCGTAATGTCGGGGCCACTCTGTTCCGTCGCACGCTCTACGTATGAGCAAATGCTCAGCTCACCCTTCGCCCCAATACGGTATACAGTGAAAGTTGGTATCGGAGATAACCATTGAATGTACTTTGAGTAAAACGACGTGCAACCTGTTCGCGTCTGCCCGTACGTTAAGCGTGCTATTGATTTTCGTAGCCTCGGCATAAGATATGTATAGCGGGAAATAAGTTGCTGGTATAGGCCTGCTAGCCACTGTATTTTTACGCTGTAATGCTGTATTTCAATTTTTGATATATACCCTAGATCTGCTGCGCTCCCAGGGGATCCCATAGGCTCCCTAAGCCGTACCCGGAATTTTTTGGAACGTCTGTCCCTCGCGTAGGCTGTGTTTCCTTCCATTTCCATGCTCTTTATTTGTTACCATGTTTTCCTATTTCTCGACTTGCTATGCCCGTGCGCGTTGATCTTATGTGGGAACGTCTTGGTGCTGGCTTCCCCGTTCTATTGACAACCTGCGTGCTCCATATTTTTCCCTCTGTGAGATCTTTTTCATAGCGGAGGCACTAGCTAGAAGCTTTCATTCTAGTGCATATTGATAGTATTTAGTGTATGTACATATTATAATGTTGAATATCATGTTTCCTCGTAATCTGTCATTCGTTTAGGTGTAAAAGGATTATCGCGTCCCTTGCCAAACTTGATAAAATCTTATTGTCGGTGTGTGTTTTTCACTTTGCAGCCGAGCTTGGCGAGGTCCTCCTATAACACTTTCCGATTTGTGTCTTTCTCTGCCCTGAAGCCTTTTTTGAAAGCTTTACAACCAAAGACCTTCAGGCCGTTGTGCGACCGAAATTTTCAGCTACGTCGTGCGCCTTTTTTTAGAGCTAGCTTGGGCTCCTAATCACTTGAAAAAGTCAGGGAACATGTGGAACTGAGAACGACCTGAATTATTGAATTGTGTCGTGATAGTAGCACCTGAGAGGGCCGGACGGCTGCTGCCGCGAAAGCCTACGGCAAATGGGATAGGACCGCTGGAGGCTAAGCCTCCCAGAAATTGTTGTTACAATCATTAATTATCTCGCATACAATGGATGCACCTCACGAGATTTTCTTTTGCCATGTCTAGAATTTTGAAAATCTTGTACTTTGTAGAGCAGAAGAAGCGGTCAGTGTTGCATGAGACTTGAAAGTATTTTTTTTAATCCGTCGCCGTACTTCCTTTCGCCTCTCGGTGCCGGAGTGCTCCACGCGCTATTAATACGATGCGCTTCGTCCGAGACTGGAACCCAGGCGCCAAACTCGCACACGCTGTGTACGTTGGCGACTATTCTGTGTACGTGCATCGCTGTGAGTGCCTTCCATTTTTGTCTGCTGTGTCTCATTGCCTCAAATCGCTGTATCGCAGATTAGGTTACGTTAGGTTTGGTTAGGTTGTGCTTATAGTAGTGCTTTTGGTGGTAGGACGCGGCTAGAAAGCTTACTTGAACGCGCGCACAACGATGCACGTAGACTGCGCGTGCGAGTTTGGTGCTAGTGCAACCCGGCCCTCCTATAGGGTGCAATACAGAAACGCAGAGGTTACATGGGGGGGAAGTTTCGTTATTGCTGCCAAAAAGCCCCGCCCAGCTGCCTTTCAGGCTGCTTGGGAGCGTAATTAGCGGGCTACATAGGGACATGTGCCCTAGAAATGCTCGTCACTGATCCTGATAGCCTAATGCAATTCTTTTCACTTTCATTGTCAAGTGTCTTTCAAGTCATTGAAACCGCAGTGAATTCGCAATTTTTACCTCTGTGTATCCACAGAAATATCTCTGACAGGGTTACAGAGTCGATGTGGGACTCGGGAATTGGACATTCTTCGGTCAAGAGGTCAGAGTCGGAAACGGGCAGGACTCATGTATCGGAGTCACACCTGAACTTGATCCATCAGGTTCCGCAAGCCTGCTCTCTAGTGCCAGATGATAGCCAAACACATTCGGTTGTTCTATAGGATCAAAGAAGACAGGTCGTTCCTCGTACGAAATGTAATAGCTACTACATACAAAGTTAGTTGAGATTAATGATGTGAAATACTCGTTTTTGATGGTAACCTAGCCTCGCGGCTCCCGTCGCGCGTGAGCTTCCGGTTTATAACGGCCTATGTACTACCGGTTTAGCGGGGGTCTGGGGGAGGCGCAAACCGGAAGGGGGCGGAGCCTTGGAAACCGGAAGGGGCGGCGCGGTGACCCGGCGGCGCGAAGGGAACCTACCCTCAAAAACGAGTATTTTGCATCATACACTTTCTACTGAAGTTTCTATTTAATAGAACCCAATAGTTCAGTCAGAAAAACTATGGTGTCCAAGGCCACGTATGTACTAAAAAGCAACTTCTTTAGTCCTCACAGTCAAATATGTTTAGTTGAAGCATTCAGTTGCATTTTTCTGCCTGTATGCAATCGCTAAATGTGTTGTTATCCCTTTTAATTAGGAATCCTTTCTTTTGCAGGACGGTCCGTTTGACTGGGACGAGAACATCCAGGGCGTTGTGCTGGCCAGTTACTTCTATGGTTACATTCTTACTCAAGTAAGTAATGTGCGTTTTATTTATACTTTTAGTTAGGAGCACTAGAGTGCATAAATCACTCGTTGGTGGGTGAGAGTTCATTGTCAAACGAGTGTGGCGCGATTTTGTAAGTTTAAATGAGAGCGTTTTTTGTGGAAATGCATCACGACATATATTGATGGATCAGGAGTTCTCCAACTTTGGTTTAAAACTCTTTTGCGAAAGCTAAAACTGGAGAACGATGGAAATATGTACATCTATTTATAGCCTATACCTTTACTACTGTGCTTATTATAAGAAATTTCAAGAGAAGTCGTGCCTAAAATATGCTAGTTTGGAAACGAAGTTCTTGCTTTTTTTAGCATTGTGGAATGGATTGTTTTTTCAATTATGGAATCTACATTTGCAGTCAATTTTTCTGCTTTTATTTGTAGCCGCCAAAATGGAATATCAAGTGGAGGAAAATGAGCTTTCTCGAAATTTCCTTTTTGTCTTTCAACCAAGGTTCTAAAGCCGTAAATTAAGCTGCTCACGATATTTGCGCTGTGTATGGAGAGGGTGCTATAGCTGAAAGGACCGCTCGTTATTTAACAAATAGTAGGTAGCTATGCTTAGTTCAAAAAGGGAAATTTTGATCTCAAAGACTCACCTTGTCTTAGTCATCGAGTTGAGATCGATGGAGAACGATTAAACTATCTTTTGCACGAAAATTCTCATGAAGCGACAAGGGAACTGTCAGAAAAATGGAATGCTCCCACACTGCGGCACAGAAACGTCTTCTCTCGATTGGAAGGTTCAGAAGTTTATGAATCAGGGGTGCCGTGTACTTTAGGTGACAGCAACAAAAATCAACGAGTAACAATCTCCGCCGGTTTACATGTTCGTCACCACTCAACTCATGGACACAAGCAATGATTTCGTTAGAGAATCGTTCTGGCAGCGAAAAATGCTGCCTGTACATCAAAACGCGCTAGGCGCGGAGTTGTGTTTAATAATGCAAAACTGAAGGCCTCATTGGATGAGTTTTTCGAGTCAAAACCGGGTAGTTTTTACCAACGAGGTATTGACAAAATTATTGAACGTTACGAAACAGTTGTTAACAGCGTAGACAATAGGCATATTATTGATTAGTTAGTAGATTTTTATGAAACTTTTCAAAAGAATTAAAAAACGATAACGACTTAATTTCCAACCCCAACAGAAATTCGTGGAATCCTCTGGTATCCACCAGCGACTCGTGGAGGAATTAAGATAAAATCTTACTGTCAGGCGAGAAAGGCTCCAGCTTTGGGGTTGTGGACCAGGAGGAAGGGGTTCTGGGCTCCTCAAGAAGTTATTTTGCCTTCAAATATGAAGACTTTTTCCGTACGTGTTAAAGCGTATTATTTTGAAATGTAACTTCTCAGGCAGAAGGTCCTTGGGAGTTGGTAATGACTGGCTGGAGTTGAGCAGCTCGAGTGCTTGGGGAACAAAAGTTCATAATTCCTGAACTTGCTGCAGCTACAAAAATAAAGTTTTATAAAAATAAATGCAGACTGTTTTTGAACTCAGTTTGTTGAGCTTGCGATCTAATTTTCATTTTGGAAAATTATGCATTTTGCTCCAATGATTTTTCTAACTTTAATGCAGATTACTGTGTCATGTGCACCTGTAAAATGGTATCTTGCCCGCTTGTTCTCTTTATGCTTCAAAAATTCCTCAATAGAATAATAGGTGTAATGGAAACTTTATTGTCTATAACTTTTTCGCCTGTATATGGTTCCGGTGCATAGATTAAGTATGCTAGCAGTTGATAACAGATAACTCCGTGTATTAATTAATACTGCCCAGCAAACTTTCTGTCACTGATCCTTTTGTTTAGATCATTTAATAGAAGTGAGCTGGTATTAATAGTCGTTTCGCTCTGCTTTTTAGAATTTTATTCGTTAGGTTTCCTATACTCGTGGATGTGAACGGTAAGTCGATGTGAAAACCATTAGTCTGCTGCTATTGCGGGTCTCTTGGAGAAAAGACAACTGCGAAGACAAAGAGCCATTATTAATATACCGTGTCGGCCTATCAATCCCCTTACTGCAACACTGTGTTCTAACTTCTAAGGTCGCCCAAAGCTTTTAAAGCAATAGCAATGTTGAGAATATATTCTTAAAACTGAAATGATAATACATGGAAGAAAACTAGATGTATTCACGAATGGAAAGCCTTATCGTAAATGCATAGGTTTCACACGTCAAGTTACTGGGTACATGAGCTCATGTCAATTCAGCAGTTAGGTTTGAATAAAGCGCCTATAGGCTTAGCTGTCTCGCACTGACATCGTGTTGTAAACCGCCTGCTCATCATTACGCTTGAGTGAAGTATTTAGATGTTACCTAGTTCAGGAACTGTTGGTTTTAGTTTCCACTTACAACTGCATTATATTTGTACCTACACTCTACTGACGTCTAATTTATTTGCTGCTTGCAACTAATGTGCTACAAATTCTGTACGTGGAACTGATGTGCAGGTTGGAGGAGGTTGGGTGGCGGAGAACATGAGTGCTAAGCACGTGTTCGGTCTCGGCACGCTACTCAACATCGTCTGCACCATCTTCACGCCCCTCGCTGCTAAGGGCTCCTACATGATTGTTATTGCGCTCCGTGTGCTGATGGGCATTGGAGGCGTGAGTATGTGTGTCTTTGGAGGGAAATTAAGGGACAGTTATCTGCGAGACATGGGCAATGAAGGGGTGAGATAGGTACTGCTTTTTGGCTCGTGGCCATTCGAAGGGCGACTTTATTTTTTGTATTCATATGGCCTAGAAATGTTGAGTATTATTGATTCAAGGGCAATGGAGGAGGTGAGTGTTTTTGATTTCATGTGCTTTGGAAGAGTGAGTGGCTCTCTTCGGTTCATTTCACTGTTGGAATGATCGAGTTTCTTCGCTTGCAGTGCTGAACGTTGGGCCTGTGTTGTAGCGAGTCTCTCAGGGTCGTTTTATTATTGTAGGTAATGGAAACGCGCAGGCGGTACGGTACCGGAACGAGCGTCGGAACAAATCCCAGATGTTAAGGGCAGCGCTAACATTTTGCACTAGTGTCTGGTTAAGGTGAATTCATCTATTGAGACGTTCTGTTACAGGACACTTGTGTCGAAGCCTTACTCAATTAACCTTACTTGCTGACACCACCACACCCGTGACCACCCCTAGCCTAGGTTTGACATACATATACGCCGGTCTAGTGACGTCATGAACGTAGTCCGTGTAGTTAAGGCCCCACGTCGCCAACTAGGCTTATACAGTGAAACCTCGGTTCTCGACAGTACTTCGATCTGGAATTCTGGTCCAGTTCCGTTATGGGCAAGTCGAGAAACAATTGATATTTCACCTCATTTAGCAGCATTTCTTTGATGACAGCACTCGAAACTTCCTCCCTTCTCGACTCACCTGGTCGAGTTCCTCGGCAAATTTAGTCGTAATTTTTGATCGAGTTCGAAATCGTTCAAGACCCGAAGTCTCGCTGTATTTATTTTCCTCGGTGTAGCCGTGTTCTGTTCGTAAGTCTATGTCTCAATGGGATATTTATTTTGAGCCCCGCCTCTCGCATTAAAGGGCTGATTAGATTTGACTAGTACGGTAACACTATACAGTTAGCTGCCAAAAAAATGCGATTCCTAGGAGGGGTCAGTGTACTCGTGCAATGGGTCTTACGGTACCGTTCCGTTTTCTATGGCATTTTGTAATCTTCATCGTTTTGCGCTCGAAATTACATCATTAGTTGAGCTCGCGTGCGAACAACCTTCTGAACTGTAAGATGAGTTCAGCTTTGTGGAACGTAAAACAAGGCTAGTTTTATTTAACTTGAGGTACTAAGAACTTTCAGGAACGTACGTACGTAGGATACTAATACTTAATACCTCGTAAAATGCACACAACTTTCAGGAACTCACAACACGAATAGCCTTAGGTAACTCGAGGTATAAACAGTTTAGTGAAATGTAACACATGCACTTGGTAGCTACGTTGTGTAGCATCACTTACTGGTCAGATGGATAGCATCTGTGTATGTCTTTGCATTTCTGTCGCCCCAGCGTCAACATCGCTCACTTGCCCCACAGGGTGTCACACTTCCAGGCATGCACGTGCTGGTCGCCAAGTGGGCTCCTCCTGCCGAACGCAGCAAGATCGCTTCCACAGTTTATGCAGGTAACGCAGCTATCGTTTATCTGAATATGCTCCCGGGTTTTGAAACGTTCACTGCTTTGACTACCAGAATTCGGCTGATGCACTCAACTTCATACATTAGGACGCGATTTCGATTGTTTGATAGAGGCAGACCCAAACAAAGTACAGTAAATAATTTTTTTTCTCATCTGGATCCAGTACCTAACATAAATTTAGTAGAGGTGCAGCACCCTGAGGTATTCATTTTTAAACCTAACATAGGGCGAAGCTTCACAGTTGGCCTGAAGATTTAAACAAGTAAAGAGTCTGTGTTCACCCGTTATCAAAGACATGATATTAGAAAGTAATAGTAACATCGCAAGGCATTTGAAAATCTAATCGCAGGCTTTACTCAATCGTACAAAAACTTGCATGCATCACTCTTATACAAACTGCCGTTGTCTTCGAGAAATGTGACAACTGAGAAGCAACTCATTGACTTCAAGTATTCATGGTGCGAGCGCATACAGTCATTGTGGAGCAAATGAAAAAAGAAATCAGTTTGTATCTACATACGAAGACTACTAATACCAAACTGTTGCTATGGACTAAGCACACTGACTAGTTTATATCCATCAGCCAGCCTAGGATGGACTATTTGGTGAGGTTATTTTGGTTCGCCCATTCTATGTTATAGGGAGGGGCAGCATCCGCAGGGAGTTCATCTTTACTAGTTTTGCCTTAGCTAGGCCTTTGGGATATCTTTCTTTCATGGTCACGTTGATTTTCACTTTCTTACACCTACTAATGTTACTTTCCTCTGTTTTTTTTTTTCTCTACTTTCCCGACTTGTTGCCATGCGCGTTTATCCTGTAGAAAACACAACATGCAACGGTTCCACGTTTCTATCGACACGTTGTATGTCCCTTTTTTATTCGTCTGTGGTATCCCCTCTGTAGTGGGAATGGAGGATCAAATTACTCAATATAATAACCATAATAATAATAATAATAATACCCTGTCTTAGCTCTGTGGAGTTGTCCTATGTCGGCTTCAAACGAGCGCGTCTCTCGCACCCAAACAGCCAAGGCGCCCCAACAATATCTGTTACGCAGGCATGACCCTCGGCACCCTGGTGACGATGCCATTCTCCGGACTACTGGCAGCAGAGCTGGGCTGGGAGAGCATATTCTACGTGCAGGGCGCCCTCAGTGTCATCTGGTACGTGCTGTGGCTCTTATTCGTGTACGACTCGCCCTCCCAGCACCCGCGCATCAGCCGCACCGAGCGCCAGATGATCGAAACTTCCATTGGCGGCGGCAATGTCAATGCTCCCGTGAGTCTTGATGTTATTGGTACATATCATTCGCAGTGTGCACATGAGTAGTGCGGTATTGATAGCATCAACTATTGTAGGTATAGGTCGTGATACGCTTGCAAGTGGCTAGAGACCGACCGGGGCGACGATTGTGGAAAGACCGGGGCGGGGAGACCAAAAATCAAGTAGCCGGGACCGGGATGGGAGCCGGGGTGAACAAAAATAAAGGGTATTATTTTACTTTGACTCACAATTTTTTTTTCTTGCTTTTAGTATATCAATTGGGTCAATTCAAGACTATTTACATGAATAACGTTTCGTCGCAAATGCCTAGTTTTCGAGATATATGACTTTGAAGTTCCCATTGTTTTTCCATGGGAGAAAAAACACAGGTTAGGTTAGGTAATGTTAGGTCAGGCTAGGTAGGGTTAGTTAAGTTCGTTTTAGGTCGCTAGCAAGCTTATAGCGACACCGGTTATTTTCTCCCATAGAAAACCATGGGAACTGCAAAGTCATATATCTCGAAAACTAAGCATTGTGACGGAAACGTTATTCGTGTAAATTGTATTAAATTAACCCAATTAACATACAGCAAGAAAAAACACAGGAAAGAATTGTGAGCTAAAGTAAAAATTTACCAAACAAATTATATAATAGGGCCGGGGCGATCAATTATTGTTATATTTTCGGTTTTTGTGCCGTAGTAGATACGATGACTACTATATTGGCTAACAACGATCAAATTTTGTATGATATAGTTTAGGAGTTGAGTCGAACTCAAATGAGTTCCATTAGAGCAATCTTGGCCAGGTGCACCATGTCTGGCAGGAAATAAGGCGCGAGCATCTCCAACTCCACACGGCTCGGTCGAACGAAGTCGCTCAGCCGTGCGGCGCTGGGAAAAAAACGAGAAACGTAAAGAGAAGAAGACTGAAGAAAGCGAACACTCGTGCGTGGGGTCCCTTCTGTGGCCCTCTACACGGGAGCAGATTGGAGTCCCATGGGATGGGTCGCTTACCACCACCCCAGTGGCACCCACCTCGCGAAACAGAAGAGGAAATATAGAGAAACTACATAACTTTACAAAACTAATCTTCTCAGTAAAAACTGCGGCCAAGTGCTACATCCCCTGTGAAGCAGACACTTGGGACCCTTGCGTGCGTAAGGCCCAAATATATTGTGGCAGGGAAGGGTCCCGCCAGAATATGCCTCTGAGGGCGCCGGGCGCGACCAAAACCAAAAAGCCGGGCCGGTGGTATCTTGCACTGGCAGTAGTTTAAGACAATATATTGATATGATATTGATCTATCGTAACTCATAATGAATCAGCTTACACATAAAAAATTCCCTTCCCCCAGAAAACTTGTTTTATTGCTTGTTTAGTGAATTTCTCTCCCCCAAAAAAGCCTCGGCCAAACCCCCGGTTTTCACAGCGTCAAAAGCCGGTGGCGGTATCGAAAAACCGGGGCCGAGGTCGGCGCCGGGTAAGCAATTTTCGATCAACTGGGGCCGGGGGGGGGGGGCTAAAAAAAAAAGCCTGGGTTTGCCGGGGCCGGTACCCCGGTCGGTCCCTATAAGTGGCAATATTGAGGATAATATAGTCTAGGTATGTTGCACGATGTACACATGAGTATTATTGATAGGTGTAACAATACCCACTTGAGTATTATTGATATAAGGCAATATTAAAAGTAACGGGCTTTGCAAACGTCCTGACCTATTTTAATAATTTGCCATCCAAAGTTTGAAAAGCTTTGTTTATAATGAAATAAAGCCAAATTTTTATAAGGTAGCCTATTAGTTAATATGATTTAAACAATATTGCTACTCAATAGGACCTCCATTGGCAGCAATGACACGCCCTAATCGTTGTCGGAAGTCCTTACACACATTACGGACGTAGTCCTTCCTCATTTGGGCCCAAGTGCGGTTCACAGAGGCTTTCAGCTTCTCAATGTTGTTGTGACGAGTTCTGCATGCTTTACTCTCAATATGCGCCACACGCTGTAGTCTAGAGAATTGAGATCTGGCGACTGTGGGGGCCAGAAAGTTATGTTTTGCCTCATCCAGTTTTGGACGCTTTTCGACGTGTGAGCAGGTGCACCATCTTGCTGAAACACGTAATCTCCATCTTTGGCGATTTTTCTGATCCATGGAAGAACTTTCGCGGCCATGATATCCCTGTATTCAGTCCCTGTCAACCTGTAACCGCCCTTGAACCACACTAGAGGTATCTTCTATCCATTGGAGGCCACAACGCCAAGCATCATCACAGAGGCCGGATGCTTTGTTGTGGAGACATAACGAACATCAGAGATGTCTTGGCCAAACCTCACAACTCGATCGTTTGTTTGTTTGTTGAAGTCAGGATCCATGGTGAAGGTTTTCTCACATGAGAAAATGAGGACTAGATTTCCATGACTTTTCAAGTCGTTAAGAAGGCGGGAACATCCCTCTTGGCGCTTTTTAACCATGTCAGCAGTTAGTAGCGGTCTTTTCTGACGCTTTAAGCTCTTTCCACCTTCACCCTCTACAGCTCTTGACACGGTTGACACTGAAATTTTCTTCGCAAATTCAGTTATTTTGAGTTTCGGGTCATTTCAAATTCTCTTCGAACATTCTTCCGTTGAATAACATGTTGTCTACCTGGACGTGGTCGATCTTTGAGGCTTTCATTATTCTTAAGGTGGTTTTCGACCCGTTTCACCGTTGATGAACTGACATTTTGCAACCTAACAATGTCCGCCTTCTCGTGACCCGCGCGAAGTAGAGCTGCTATCTTTATCCTTTTTGTTTCCATTACCAACAATGTTTGAAAATGAGCACTGTTTCCAGTTATTTTATTATTTGAAATAGTTTAGGAATGAGTCATTGTCAATAAATTTCATCAAGTCTTTAGATTGAGTTTCACACTTTGAAAATACATAACAGGTCAGGACTTTGCAAAGCCCGATATACAGTACGTATGTCGCAGTGCGCTCGTGAACGTATTCGAAATTGAGAGTAAACCTCAAGGCGCCGTCAGCCTAAGGTTTACTCGCATTTTCTGCTTAATTTTGATAATGAAAGTTTATTTCAAGTAATATTGTGGTCGTTAGCACACATGCCCCAGGGCTTAACCTTGAAGTACTTGAATTCCGTCAGGTCTGCATTAGGTAACCTTGTGCTATTATCTAACCAAAATATGAAAGACTCCTAAAGAAGAAGCCTTCAAGACTCGCTCTTTATATTTTTGTTGCGTCAGTAAGCTGATGAAAAAATAGGGCTTGGTCATAAATACCTGAGAACCCATTCGCAGAGGAACTCCCCGCCAAGTCGGGGTAGGAAAAAACGAAAGTTAAGAGACCTCGAAGACCGAGAGGTCCCGAAGGCCTAAACCTGAAGTCATCTTTGGAGTCCCCTTGAGTGATACGATTTCCCATAAAGTGGGATTGGCGTACCTAATAGTTAATCGTTCTATGTCTTCTGCGATATCCTTTGAGTATGACAGCCCACCCATTTCTCGGCCATCGACTAGCGACTAACACTCAACCCATGGTCTCGCACGTCATGTATTCGATGTCGCCTGTGCAGAAGCCGAGCGTCCCATGGAAGGCAGTATGGACGAGCATGCCCGTGTGGGCCATCATCGTCGCCCACACCTGCAGCAACTGGGGCTGGTACATGCTGCTCGTCAAGCTCCCCACCTACATGCGCTACATCCTCAAGTTTGATATCAAGTCGGTGAGTGACGTCTTGCTGCTTGTGTTATATCAAGCTTGTTACCAGATACTGGTGTGAGCTCTGTCTAGGAGAAGTTAAAGCTTGTCTGACATATAAGAAATGAGTCGTGCATAAGAGCATTAGAGTTGGTCTGTCATGCAATATCAGTGAGTTGTGTTAGATTAGAGACGAAAGAAGAATGACCTAAAACGTCTGCGTTGTGCCGAGTGGACGTTTGGGAGAATAGGATACCTGATCGGGAATATGTGTAAAGAAGGAGGGGAAGTAAATACCTACGTTGTAATAACTCTCGGGTCTGTCAATTTCAAGCAAAACTGTTGAAGCGAACACACAAGCTCTACAACTTTGATCGGGATGCTCTACAATTGGATACTTTTTTCTGATTTAACACTTGTCTCTCCCATCAGAATGCCGGCCTGTCTGCGCTACCGTTCCTCTGCATGTGGGTGTTCACGATGCTCTTCGCCAACCTGCTGGACTTCCTGCGCTCCAGAAATATTATCACCACAACTGTCGCTCGCAAGATCTCCACCTCTATAGGTATAGTATTCTATGACTGTATCGAATTTTCGAAAATAACGTCACAGTTGCACTGTTCAGTAATGTCTTTCTTTGAAGTTCTATTTGTGAACTTATACTTGCAGGATATATTTTTCTGTGTTTAGTCATAACTACCGACATATTTTCTGCTTGTCACCTCGACAGTCTCAAAGCTTCCTGCATACCACCAGTGACGTACGATTTGCAACACTTCCTTACGATAGTTTTCTCCTCGGCCTCGGTCAACACTGCTTTCTGAGATTTTTCCCTAAGCTAACTTTGCTGTTTCACATCATGTAGCTACGGTACCTATTACTTGCCACCCAAACAGCTTCGATTCATACCACTTCTGTCCAAATTCAACAGCTTCTTTACGCATCACCAGTCGGCTAACTTCCATTTCATTTGGCCTCGTATTTTCCCCTCAGGGGGCATAGAATGGGCCACAGACCATTGGGTTAGGTTAGTTCTGGTTCGCCCAAACTATGTTAGAAGAGGGAGCATCGTACGCCTTAGAAAGACCCTTTAGGTTACCCTAACCATTAGCTAGGCCTTCGGGACGTCTGTCTTTCGTGCCCACTTTGCTTCTTTCTGATTTCATACTTCTTCTGGTATTACTTTCGTCTGTTCTTCCTCTTCTTACCCGACTACTTTTCCCATGCACGTTGATCTTGTGTAGAAACGCCGTCGTACATGGGTTCCCCGTGACTATCGGCATACTAGATGTCCCTACCTTTTCCTCTCTTAAAAAAGCTTAGTACTTATTTAGGGAGGCTTAAACTATCTTCTACAGCTACTACTACCACTACTACCTCGCATTTCGCAACTCTTATCGCTTTCTCGCTAGTTTAAAGCACATAGCTCCGCGCAGGACAGCTGGGTAACTGTACGCTTCCTTGAAGACTATGCTCATCATCGACAGATGTTCAATTTATATGCGGATGAAGGCAGTTGCGAGCAGCAGCAGCAGCTCCATGAAGAACTGCTATTTGGATTGCCTACAGATGAAGCTCAGCACATAATTCCCTCAAGACCCGAATGCCTACGGTCAGCAAAGAAAACAAATGGATTATATATGCTGTGATCTAGTTCCATCACTACTTCCTGGATGACTACAGCTCGTGACCAATTCCAACACCTTCTTGCTAGTTCTTGAGTGAGTCTGCACCCTCGGGTGTCGGAGTCGCTAGGACCGTAGGAGTTAGACCCTTTTGGAGCCAAAGAAATTAGCTGGACCCCAAGAGTCTGAGTCAGAAATTAGTTGGAGCCAAGAGTCTGAGTCGGAAATTAGCTGGACTTGAGAGTCTGAGTCAGAAATCAGCTGGAACCAAGAGTGTGAGTCAGAAATTAGCTGGGCCCAGGAGTCTGTGTCACAAACTAACTGGACCCAGGAGTCTGTGTCACAAACTAACTGGACCCAGGAGTCTGTGTCAGAAATTAGCTGGACCCAGGGGCCTGAGTCAGTCAGGAATTGGCTGGAGCCAGAAGTCTGTGTCGAAGTTGCACTTGGTCCATTCGACACGATAACCCTCATTGCTCATAGTTTTTTAACAGATCCAATTCGCGACGCTCACTGGTTTCTATCTCTACAGCTTCACTGCCGCCGGCGCTGTGCCTGCTGCTGGTGACGTACGTGGGCTGCAACACGACGCTGGCGGTGGTGCTGCTGACGCTGGGCACCATGTTCGTAGGCGGCATGTACTCGGGCTTCCTGGCAAACCACATCGACATCGCGCCTCCGTTCGCCGGGACCCTCATGGGCATCTCCAACACTTTTGCTACCGTCCCCGGCATCGTCGTGCCCTCCATTGTTGGTATCATCACGCATAACAATGTGAGTACGCATCGTTGACTAGTATTCGTTGTAGCTATTTCATATCCAAGCATATGCATTATTGATTTATATATTTATACACATTGACTAGTATTCGTTGTAGCTATTTCATATCCAAGCATATGCATTATTGATTTATATATTTGTACACATTTTGCTTATCGTATTGGCACTATTTTCATCTTCTGACTTCGTAATGATTTGGCGAGTTCGTTTGCCGTATTCATGGTGTACAAATTCTTTATTTAAAGACGATTACATTACTGCACCGGAAATGCGCCGCGCGGGCACTTGCCTGAGAACTATTACATAAACAGTTGATGTACATGGACCTTAATAGCTTAGAAACTGCTAACCAATGGCGGATTTGCTGCATTATTGAACATTTGACGAAACCAAAGTATTAGTTTAACGAAAAAGCTTTCTCTTATTTTGAACAATCCGTGCTTATGTTCAGGGTGAGGAGTGTTTAGGCGAGTTCACACGTGCGTTGTTCTCTCAGTCTCTCACGTTAGCCAAGACGTCTGATCTAGCGTCAGTGACTGAGGTGACCGATGATGCTTTACAACGTTTAGATTACATAACGTAAGAATGCCCTTACGCTACCATAAGAAAAAGGCTCACGTGTGACTCCTGTAGGAAATCAGTAAATGCATAGTTTCACAGGAAACTCACTAGACACATATTTTTTGTTTCACAGGAAACTCAGTACTATAGTCACACCAGCGCAAGCAGTCCTTTAGGGGCGGGGCTGAATTGAACGCAGCAGTGCCAAACCTAATCTATTGACTAATGCACTTTGAATATTCGAATATAAATATAACGTTATTGATTGAGACACGTTATACCAGCGTTCTTAGCCATGCCCATCGGACTCCTTACGCTGGTTTTTAATTCACAGGATCAATACACAGCACTCACAAGCCCTTCTTTAGGACATTTCGCAAAGTAATGAAACTTGATCGCGCAAGTAATGATTGATATCAGGTTGCTGCATGTGCTGCTCTGACGGATTGCTTTGAGCGTCTCCTTGAGGTTGTCGTACTCAGAATATGTTTGCCGTAATCCTAAGTGCGTACGAGTCCACATCAGTAATTTCTCCCCGTAGGAATTCATGAGCATTTCCTCCACCAAATACCAGGATACCGGGAGCTCAAGTAGTATAACTTTATGAAAATCTTTACGGTAGAATCAAAATAATGGTGCGGTTGGATTGTCATGAACTCATGCTATAGCGCACATAATATAAAGACGGTTTTATATAATATTGATGTCTTTTTACATGAAAGTAATAGCCACTTCGAGGTTTGTGTACCCAGCTGCGGTGGGCAGCATAAAGAACTAGCAGATCTGTACACTACCGCATTGCACAGCTGATGCAAAAATGGAATTGCATGTGAACGAAGAACTGAATATATCAAGCCCGTTTTTATTGCCGTGGACCTGCTTGGATGCTTAGGTATTAAGAATATGGGCATGTACATCAGAAAATAGCTTGTTGTCTTCTCCGGTCACTACTCCGAAACTAAAGTAATTTTGCATCCATACGGAAATTACCAGAAATGTATGGGGCAGATTTGTTAAACTCGGTGCACGCTGGCGGTAAAAGTTGCCCAGGCGCCCAATTATCTATCCGACTGATTACGTTATTCTGGGGCCACACCATACTGTCGCACAGTCAAGTGATGGAACACATCTGCAGCTCGCGCTTGGTGCAGGTACATGGTGTATATATAGCTTAAAATCGGTAGCATAAATACGTTAGCATCAGCGATGTACCAGATGAACGTCCATGCGCGTTGATCCTGTGTGGGAACACCCTCGTGCATGGGTTCCACGTGTCTGTCGTCACACTATGTGTCCCTTGCTTCTTCCTCTGTTAGATCGCCGTTGCTGTGGAGACGGAGACTTAAACTACTC
>LQNS02015106.1:446920-457832 GCA_001587735.2 Parhyale hawaiensis
AAAATCTACCCGGGCGTTACCGTTACTCGTTAAGTTTCAAAAAATGCTAAGGCGATACCGTTACTCGTTACAAAAAGTAACGCCCGTTACTTAAGCCGTTACAGTAACTAGTTACATGCCCATCTCTGCCTACCAGATATCTATTGGTGGGGCAATTGTTTTTATAGGTCTGTGCTCTGTTCAGAAGCGGCCAACGATATTCTATTGTTACAATAAGAAAAAGGAAGGCAACAGATTTTAATCTGAGTTACAAGATTGGGACACGTGACGGTATTAGGAGATGTACCCGAGTAATCATTTGGGTCTGATGCGCTACAAGCAGGTTTCCAATAAAAGACCAGCGTGCTTCATAAACATTTCAAGCAATGTCATTCCTATCAGTATTTGATGTTTTAATTGATCCTTGTAAGATTAACGTGCATAAATTTTTTTATACTCGGGCGCATATGGCTTGAGTCTTCTCGGATTGAATATCACCTTGTGTATTTTTTATTCTGTTGCCTTCAGTAATGGGTATTAATGGGTCACAGGGTTTCACACATCTCTAAACGACGATTCACTGTGTTTCTCATGCACACTCACCGTTCGTGTGCATTCACTGCATCGGCATTTTGGACAACCTTTTTTCACAACAGTAATATAAAAGGTATGGTGTATTAGACATTAGCTGTCAGCCAACCACCAACGAAGCTGTATCAGAAATACGCTAATGCTACATGAACCGTATCAATTATTATAATGAGGGTTTTCCCGCCGTATTAGATACCTACGAAGACCATATAACAGCGATCCTATTTTGTGTAATATAGGTTAGAAGTTGAGTCGAACTCAGATGAGCTCTTTTAGTACAATCTCGGCCAGGTGCTCCATGTCTAGCAGGAAATGAGGCGCGAGCATTTCTAACCCTACACGGCTCGGGCAACGTAATCGCTCAGCCATGCGGCGTAGGGAAAGAGACGAAAAATGAAAAGAGAAGAAGACAGAAGAAAACTAACACTCGTGCGGGGGGTCCCTTCAGTGGCCCCCCCACACGGAAGCAGATAGAAGTCCCATGGGATGGGTCGCTTACCACCATTCGGCGGCCCACCTGGAACAGAAGGGGAAATATAGAGAACCTACCTAACTCTACAAAACTACCTTCTCAGCAGGAATTGCGGCCAGATGCTACATCCCCGGCGGAGAAGGCACTCGGGACACTTGGAGCCGTATCAATTGGAGGAAGCCATAGCAGAAGGCAAAATGAAACGGAACATTAGCAGTAATCAACATTTTCAAACATACATATTTGCCGTACAGAACAGCACAGCTTACTTATTTATTAGTTTGGAACGGCAGTACACTGCCCGTATTTATATAGTACAACAAAGGCCAGAGAAAATATACAAAACATAATACTAAATTATTGACGAAGTGACACGCTATGGTCCCGAAGTGCCTCGACATTACGGTACTTAATGCTTCAGATACGAAACAATAAAGTAAGATGCGATACTGAAACAATGCACAGATTCAATGACATTAAGAGAGGGTAGAGCGAGACCTCAGCAGACTTAGAATAAGCAATTAGCTAACCTTTGTAAGGAATAAGCTGGGTCTGGGATCGACTTTCAGCTGACAAGTTGGGAGTATTGCTCAGGCCCTGTTAGAGTTCGAGAGAAAAAAAAAATCCTGTTCAGGGTTTGGGATAGACTCTCAACTTCCATGTCGAGGGTATTGCCAAGACCCTGTCAGAGGTTACAAAGCTTTGTTCTTCAGGGGATGGGATCGACTCTCAACTTCCATCTTGAGGGTATTGTTCATTCCCTGATAGAGTTGAAAAAAAATCATCAACTTCATATTATCCTGGACTTTAGCGCGGCGTTTGACAGGTTTAACCACAGGGGTCTATTATACAAGCTGGAGTCCTTTGGTGTGGGTGGTAGGGTTTTGTCAATCATTCGCGATTTTGTTTCTGAGCGAACGCAGAGTGTGTCTCTTGATGGAGTTTTGAGCGCTTCAGTCGGGGTGGTGTCTGGCGTCCCTTAGGGCAGTGTGCTTGACCCGCTGTTGTTTGTTCTCTATACTAGTGACATGTTCTCTTCACTCGTAAACACGTTGATCAACTATGCCGACGATTCCACTTTGATGGCAGTAATACCTGCTCCTCGCCTGCGTGGTGCTGTCGCTCAGTCTCTTAATAGGGATTTGTCACGCATTAGCGCATGGTGCTCGGCCTGGAGTATGAAGCTGAATGCCAGTAAGACCAAGTCGATGATGATCAGTCGGTCTCGGACACTTGTACCACAGCATCCCCAACTGGAGATTGATGACACCTTACTTAAGGAGTTTAGCTCCTTGGAGATTCTTGGTGTTGTCTTTGATGAGAAGCTTACTTTTGAGCCGCATATTAGGAGGTTGGTGTCACGTGCTTCCATTAAGATTGGGCCCCTGCGTAAGGTGAATTCAGTGTTTGATGACAGTCAGGTTGTCCCTAGATGTTTTTATGCTTTTTTGTTACCTGTGTTTGAGTATTGCTCACCGGTCTGAGCTTCAGCTGCTGACACTCACTTGCGTCTGCTGGATCGACTTGTTAGTTCAGCCAGCAGGCTGTGCCCTGATAATACTCTGGTGAACCTGACCCACAGGAGAAGAGTACCCGAGCTATGTATGTTTTATAAGGTGTATAATAATGAGAGACATTGGTTGTATTCTTCTCTCCCTGCCCTCAAGGTCTTTGGGAGAGAGACTCGTGCTGCGTGCGGAGCGCACTCTTTCACTTTGGAGGATGTCCGACGTCGAACTAATCAGTTCGGTCGGTGCTTCGTGCCCTGGTCGGTTAAGGTTCGGAATTTGTTGCCAGCATCGGCATTTGGTCGTATTGGCCTGAAGGCGTTCAAGTCGGGTGTTAATGGTTTTTTGCTGGATTTCCTTTAGCAGAGTTTTGGGCTTCCCGGTGTTGCAAGGTGCTTCATTTGGGTTATATTACCTGTGCATGGGAGCTCAAGCGTGAAGTTTTTCTAGTAATAGTAATGGCTAATAATAATCTGTGCACAAACCTCACTTCTCTTAACATCAGCATTAAGCACGACAATAGCTCGTACCAAGTCGGCGCCAGGGCCTCAGCTCTTGTCCGCGAAAGATGCTATTAGCTTCCGTTATTAACTACCTATCTGAACCATTCTAATTTGCCAAATACTATTTTGATGTCAACTGAAGAGTTTCCCAAAAGCAATAAATAATTGAAATATCTAAGACGTAAAAACTACACTTAGAACGGAAATAATAGCTTTATCGCAGAATTGACCACATCTTGACTATTTGGCTATAAATTTCTGTGAAAATTTCACAGAAAGTTAAACTAGTAATGCTTATAGTTTCTGTAAATTTTCTTACGACTAATCGTGCTGGTTCTTGAAATTTTTTTTTGGCAATTTTACTAACTTCACTGAGCGGCGGTAATAGCTTTTTGACTAAAGCAACAAAATATTCACAGTTTTATACCACCAAAGAAGTAAAAATGTACAACACAAATGAGAAAAATATGTATTAAACAAGAAATCATTAATCAAAAGTTTACAATGACTGAAAAAAAGACTTATTTGCTAACATGACCTCCATGTGGTTTAACAACTTCAATAATCCTTGAATCCATGTAGCTAGTTAGTTTCTTTACTGCAGAATGTGGAACTGCCCTTCCTGCAGCAGCAACAGCATCCTACAAGACATATTTTGTGTTGTACTACCTTCCATCTGCATAAATTTCCCTTTTCAGAAGGGCCCAGAAGTTTTCAATTGGGTTTAGATTAGGTGAGAACGGTGGCCAAACCATCAGTTTCTCTCTATGGAACCCCAAGAGTTTAAAAAAGCTGTGGTAGTAAGGGTAGGGTGCGAAGGCGCAATCATGCATGAAAATCTAGTTTCGAAGCAACGACAGAGGTATAATCATACAGCCATGGGACCAAGACGTCCTTCAACATGCCACAATATGGTGCCGACGTAATTTTCACGCCATCAAGTACTCTAACCGGACCTACAAGTTGGTCCACTATGATACCAGCCCATATCATAACACCACCTCCCAGTTATTGACG
Organism: Parhyale hawaiensis; assembly: GCA_001587735.2. NCBI lineage: Eukaryota > Metazoa > Arthropoda > Malacostraca > Amphipoda > Hyalidae > Parhyale > Parhyale hawaiensis. The sequence goes on from LQNS02015106.1 coordinate 450,991, forward strand.
TTTAACGCGTTGATATCACTCACCTCCAGGTAGCACCCAACCCTTACTCCACCCATCAGGTCCATCAAGGGTTACCCGGGTTTCGTCGGTGAAAAGAACATGATTCTAGTTGATCTTCATGTATTTCTCCGTTCATTCCATCCTCAAAATTGTATGTCTTAAGGTCAGAGGAGATAATTTCAGAAGTGATTTGACAAAAGCAGTGGAGCGAAGGATGTAAATTCTCGTGGTTTTAGGCACTTCAGGAAGCCCAGCAGCCGTAAAAATTTATTTACTTGTTTGCCCGGGTTTTTTATGTAGCTGACAAACTACATTTCTCATGTCTCTATCGGCAACAGTCCTTGAATGCCCAGCATCCAATCGTTTTTTTTCCGTGGTGAAGTGTCCTTCAAGAATCTTCTCACTGTGTTAATATGGCGTCCTATTTTTCAGGCAATTACATTAGGAGACGTGCCTTTAGCTGGTTCTTTGATGATAATTTATTTCTCCTTTTTAGTTAAAGCTTTTCCACGTCCCATTTTAGCAGAAAATAGAAGCTACTATTGTCGTTCACCTCAAAAAGAGAAAAAATGCAGAGTTGTCAATCAGCAGACGCAGCAAAATGTACAAAAGCTAAACAGTGTTGCCATAAAATGTCACGATTTCCCTGCAAGTTTCATGAAAATCTGATCGCGCAAAAGATGAGATATGGTCAATGTTGTGCTAAGGTTATTTCCATTCTAAGTGTATCACAGTCTCAGATGGAAGGTGTACCTGCTGAAGATTCGTCGTTTGCTCACACGTGATCCATAATTAGGGTTTGATATCCTCAGCATGGTCCCCTGCAAAAAGAAAATTATGGTTACGTCAAATAGTATCAACCAACATAGTACGAAGTAGGTATAGGGTATGTGGAGCGTCACCGTACATTTTTCTATGTGTTCTTGGAGTTCTATCGACGAGCCTAATAGGTTCTTCGCAAAAAGTGCAAGGCTCGCTGTCGCATCGCTAATCTGAAAACGTTGTAAATACACAGGTGTGGCACAATAGCGATTAACAAAAACAAAAAAATATATATTGGTTAATATTATGTGCCCAAAAAGTCCCTTCACAATTTGGTAAAGCGACGCTACAAAACTATGATGAGACTTTAGGAACACCCGGTATGTAAAGCACGGAGACTTTCCAACCATCACTTTTTTTTAACAATGATGGACCTAATTTTCTTTCTGTAGCTATACTGTTTGATAGAGACAATAAACAACTGTGCTCAAGGTACCAGTGCCTTGAGTTACAGTGTTCTATTAACTATCGTATATATGCTCTATGTTTCCTGTGGCTAGTGGTTCTACAGATTTCCATTGTGACTACCGTACTTCAATAAATCATCCTGTGTTTTAACCCGTCATTGAACTTGTAGTAGTAGTAGTTTTTACTAGCGCTTCAGTGGCACACTGCTTATATCGCGCCGAACTATTCCTGTGTTTAACCACAGGCTCGTGCGCCGACTAGGGCACGTTTGAAATTGTCAATGATTTTTGTCTCGGCTTTTCTGCCGGTAGGTCTCAGAGTGGTCAGTGCGCTACTGACAGGAAAAAGGCGCAAGTTGAGCATCTCCAACCCCCGGGCGTGGCTGAACGCATTCGCTCAGCTACGCCGCACAGGGGAAGGAAACGAAATACAAGAAGGTAGAAGTCTAGCGGGAATAGGTCAGCCACCTCGATCGGTAGCCAACCTCCCGAAACAAAAGGGGAAGTATTGAGAGCCTACCTAACTTTACAAAACTAACCACAGCAGGAACTGCGGCAAGTTGCAACATCCCCTGTGGAGGAGGCACTGGGGAACCTTGGGGTTGTGAGTCCCAAATATATTATGGTAGGGAAAGGGCCCGCTCATTGAACTTGCGACTAGGCTAATCTATACTATAATAAGAGAGCTGTCTCTCAGTCCGTCCGTCTGTCCGAAGCCTTATTTTTCCCCTATCTAATATTGAAGAAAAAAATTCTGAGGTACCCAACTTTTTTGTTGCGGAGAGGGTATCTTGGATACGGGGAGGCACTTGGGCGCTTGCCTGCATGCCCGTGTTTGGACATGTTCATTTTCAACGGTGCTACGGGTGATGTCACTTAATTACGTCTCATCTAGACTATCAACCCTTTTGTTAAGCTGGGATGTTTTCAAATATATATTACTGTGACTTATTCATCAAAAGGGTCACGTTTGGTGCACTAGTAGTGATAACAGGACAACTCGCAGGGGGGTTAATATGGGAAACTATTTTACACGCCCAACACAATGTCTAAACACCTTTCACATATATTCCATACTTCTATTCTAATATCAAAGAGGCTAGAAGAAACTGGTACCATGATAGTAAAATATCTCCAGGTCTGTTCCAGCCGATGATTACAGCTTACATTGCAATGACCGAAATCACAATGGGCTTCCACGCTCGGAATCAAGTTCAGTTTGTTCTAGAAGCGTTAGACATTTAGGTCGAAGTATAGCGACAGCTGCTATAGCCGTTCAGCAACCCAGATGGCAGCTCTGGAGCCCACTTTGACGGCGTTGCTGAGCACTTGGTAAGCTGGTGCCAGCTCCGCGTCGTGTTCCAACCCCGTGTCGTGATGCTCCATTTCATCATCACGAAACTTGCTTATGGTTTTTGCCAGCTCTTGAATTGCAGGATCTTTTTCTGAAAAAAAAAATGAACATTTTCATCCGAAAGAGGACATTTCCGGCTGGGAGACATGGTACGTTAAAGCTCCTTAGCCCTTGCCTGCAGACGCCAACAAAGTGCCATATCCTATCCATGTAAGGATAATAATTCAGTTTGTTTGCCTGGTCTTTCAATCCACCTGTTAGTCGTGCTATATGGGAGGAACACATTTGATCCACAGCAAATGGGTTACTGCTCAACAAAGTTTAAGCCAAGCATTGAAAAGAGCTTACGGTAGTTAGTTACTTCTTGGCAATAATGCAGATAGCGAATTTCACTTCTTCACAATAAGGCCTTACTTCCTCCCAGCTCATGACACGGAAATTGAGTGAAAGAAAGATATTTTTCGGTGCAGAACTACGAAAACAGTCAAGAAAACTGTGGTTTGTTGCTCTATTTTCTGTCGTGATTTCACTAGATCTAGGGCCACTAATTCCTATTAGAAAGAGTTATATATAAAAAGTTGAAGTCATGTGAGTCTAATGGAAACCAGCAGCCAATGAGTTAATTTCAATGATAAATATCCGATTGATATCTGTACAGTAAATTACAATGTAAACACCTAGCGACCAATAAACAAGATGTCTAAATAAGGTAGCTACTGCAAAAAAAGTTGCACTATTACGCATATCAATATCACATTTAGAGGATATCTTCATACTTCTATCCATTTCGAAATTGAGAGAGTAGGAACCTTCCATTCACATCACAAATGAGCTAGATACCTAATTTAATAAATGAACTATGTTGACCAAGCAGTTGAATAGTGCGCAGCTTGGCTTTACTATCACAGTGTGTCATACGGGGCACCAAACCGGTTTTTTTAACCACCCACCCAAGTCTAAATCCATAGGCTACTCTCGGCGAAAAAAAAACAATAAAAGAAAACTGTGATACTGTAGTTTTACACAATGACACATACAAACCGTACAGACAATGGCGTTCTGGAAAAATTAAACGAAGGGACCTCACGTTATTCCCCTGCCCCCTCTATGGTTCCGATAACCCCTAGTTCATAGGTATCTGGTAACCTAGAAAGTTCTTGAATTTTTCGGCTGAATAATTCATTATAAAAACCACATGAACTTTCTCGGTCATCTGATATGATGCCTATGATGTAATTTCATCGTCTATTATTTATTGTAATACCTTCTATATTTATAGGTACATATACTGTATTCTGGTCATGTACGGATAAGTTATGAATGAAGCGTGAAGTTGCAGTTTTATTCCCCATTTGGAGGTTTGGTGAAGAGAAGTTGACTATGTATTGCTTCCACAGCACAGCAGTTGTACTTACCATATTCTGGTAATGCAAGAATGGCTCTGATCTGACTGTTGTAGTGGTCGGTAATGACAGATTCCACAGCCACAGTACAAGCCATAGCAGCTTCTCGGCCCAACAATGCAGTCCCTGACGAAATCGGTATGAAATGTAAACATTCTTTTTCTTTAGCATGCACAGACTTCAGGAATTTCAATGCAAAAACTGACAATTGGAAATGACCGTCCAATAAGCATTTAATATTTCAATGCTTTTACACAGACCCCACATAATTTTTATAATGCGGTACCAAGAACTATCTTGAGCCCAAAAGATCATGACGAATTTCATAGTTAAGTCTCTTGCTAGTTAAGCTTTACGTCCAAGTAATAGAAGAAATACTGTCATATGATTTCATACACTGCACCAGAATTACAGTTATTAGCTGGGGACTAGAGACCAACTTAGATAACATGGAGGAAAAATTCTAAAACTGTCCTAAATTTGTTTGCCTACATATACTGTATAGCTAAACTGGCCTTTTCTAAGATATTAGAGGTTAAACTTATACATTCAGAATAACAAGCAATAACTATATAAAGCATAGCAACACAAAATCTGTAGCTAAAATTAGATTGTAGCCGTAACACACATCATCTCTTAACGATTTTCTTGGTACCATATCATAAACTATCTGATGATAATAACTTTGGTTGGCACTAGGTCTATCACACACTCTTTATCTGACAAGTCGCGGATGCCCACATATGTTTTTGGCTTTCAATTTACAAAAACCAAGAGATTCATTATGTGAAGCAGCTGTTCATATCACTGGTCTAAAGGAAGGTGCTGTTCCCACAATTAAGGCAATTTGTGAGCTAGCAAGTGCTAGACAATCATCGTATGTGAAAAAGTTAGGGCACAGATACAGGTAGGGAGGCGGTAAAGAGCCTGCCTCTTTCCAAACATTGCTCTGGAAAGCTCTGCTGTTTTCCTTTATCTCGCAAGCAGAGGTCGCGTAGTTGTTGCTCTTCTTAAAGTCTTCCTTGGCTTCCCAGAGCAATGATTGTCATGAATAACAATAAGTAGCTAGTATACCTACCTACTAACCACTAATGCTAAAAATAATGTTTATAATAGCTATCTACTAAAAATCACAAAAATCCTTGCTGTAACACACCAAAAGAGCAATGATGAGATAGGTAGGTACCACCGACCTGCGCCGAGGGCAAAGCCAGCTACATTCCAAAGTGGAACCAGAGCTGAGGGTCGAGCTCTATACTCTGGAATTAGTTCCTCAAATTTGGCCTTGTGTTCCTTTTCCTGGTCCCACATGTGTTGTATGATGGGCCCAACACTGCTACTGCCTGTAAACATACAGTTGATGTTATATTGCTACAGTAGAATGTATAGATATAGCTACTGACTAACTTAAAAATATGCAACAGATTAAAACAAACAAAGCAAATGATCCCATTGCAATTATTGCCCATAAGTGGCATACGGCCTACATTATAAATGCTCAGGGAGATATGACTGGTAGCTCGCACAGTAAAATGCTAATGGTACGGTAACAGATAGCTAACACAAATTGCTTGTAGCTATGTAAAATAAAGTTGATTGTTACCAGTTACTATCACACATCCACAATTCCTTTATCAACCAACAGTTGGACCAGATGTCCATCGTATTTCAGATTTTTAAAATTAGCTAACAGTGAAGGTTACACACTCAGAGGATGCTAGTGTAGCGCAGCACCTCACTATAAAACATCAACACTGCTGGAAAACTGCATAACACGGAAGCACAGCATCTGCAAGACCGCAACACCGGCAATTTCTAGTTATGGTGGTAAAATTATGAGTATAATAACATGCAATCTTTAGCTTCAGCAGAGTAAAGAGAGATCTCAACTGCAGGGTAAAACAGCTTCACAGGGGAACTGTCAACTATTTCAAAGCCAAGGTGGACTATACGGAAATAGCTAACAAAGGTAGCACTTGATAGTAGGTAGCTTCATTAGCTGAAGTGGTTTCAACTCCCACCCAATATGGCGGAGTGACGAGCTCAATCTCAAATCCTCATGGAAGATAGTAGGTAGCTATCTAATTCTCAATAGTTTTTGCTTTCATTATTGTTATTATTGGTAGTGTCCCACTATTTTTAAAACTAAGACAATCAATAGCGATCTAAAACTAAACTTGTAGCTAAAGCTGATGCCTCCCTAAAACATATCAGACAAGGTAGTCTACAAGCATTAGCTCTAATGGTAGCTAGCTACATAATTCTACACTCACAGGAATATACACTCAGCAACCAAAAGATGGGAAAGATAGCTTCAATAAATGGTCCACCCAACACCAGAAACAAACTAGAAATATTAGCTATCACAACAGACACGAAATGCCAGTTGTGTCAACAATGTAGGCTTCTGCTTAAGATAGGCTATGCCTCTAAGTGCACAAACTGCCATATTTTCTGATAAATAGAGAATCTTCCATGGCCAGCAAATGCATGGAGCTGGAAAAGCTGCTCATGCCAGCTCATTGCAGATTGATGAAACCTATAAAGTAGAGATAAGAGACTAAGAGAAAAATAAATAAATAAATTCCAATTTCAGAATTTTTGAAGCTGGGCATGGATTCTGGACTAGGTATGTAACCAATCAATAACTAGAGCACTCTGAGAGCACATAGGCTACCTCCACCAAGGAAGGCAAAAGTGAAAAAAAAATTCAAATGGTTCTGAAGCTATGATTTTCTTTATGTAGCAGCTGGGCCCAGCTTCTAGACCAGTAAATGGATTACCTCTCTGGAAGAGTTAGCATTTTCATCAAGATGTAAAATTCTAGAGGAACTGGACAAAATAAGACTGAATAAC
>LQNS02015106.1:502931-520772 GCA_001587735.2 Parhyale hawaiensis
CCATCCAGCATGAGTGCAGGAAAAGGAGGTCCCACTGTACGCGACCTGGACACGAGCATGGTCTTAGTCTTGCCCGCATTTAGCCTCATCCCCCACCTTGAACACCAGGAATCAATAATTTGGCACGAGTACCGCCCGATCGTGTATTGGAAAGGCCTCAAGACAACCTACAGGGTCCACCTGGGGGCGCTGCTCTCCATAATATAGGATAGGCGAACTTACACTAACCTATCCCTATATGGCCCATCCTATGCCCCCTGAGGGGTAATAGACGGAGTGGTATTGGGCTCGTCATGTTCTATAAGGTATTCAGTAATGAGGGCGATTGGTTGCAGTTCTCTGTCCCTACTCCTTAAGATTTCTGGACGAAAAACGCGAGCTGCGTCCGTAACTCGTCCCTTTGTTGGGAACGTTTCTTTTTCTTCTTCTTCAATCAAAGATTATTGAGACACACGGAAACAAGCCCATACAGCCTCAAGTATACACTTGGGAACGGCTAAGTGTCGAACTCGTCAGTTCGATCGGTGTTGCATACGTGAAACAAGTAGTAGTAGAAGTTTTTACTAGCGCTGCAGTGGCACACTGCCTATATCGCGCCGAACTATTCCTGTGTTTGACCACGGGCTCGTGCGCCGCTAGGGCGCGGAAATTGTCTGATTTTATATTATAAAGTGGTTGCAAGGAGAACATTATCATTATTGAATTTACATATAGTATTTGTAATTCACAAAGAAGCGGACAGAGCCGCAGTTGATGAAAGCATATACCGTAATGGATTCATCACAGATTGTGATAGAGGTTACATCTGATGAGAAAATGGCATTTCTACTGAATGGCCACGAGTCCCTCAGAAAGCATTCCTGGGAGGATGGAGTCAACATTCCGACCTAGCAGGTCCGAAAAGCAGTCCCTCCGCTCGTCGGAGAAGGTGGGACACTCGGCCATTATTATTATATTGGTATTGTCCCATTATTTCTGAAGCTAAGACAATGAATAGCGATCTAAGATGATTTACTCGGCTTAAAAGCAGGAACCACAACTTTGTGCTCAGGTAGCACGAGATGAAGGACAATATGAGAAGAAGAAAGAAGCGCCCGTGCTGACAGTTCCTTCTGTGGCGCTCCGCACGGGAAAAGGTTTAGAGCCCCACACAAAAAGTCGGTCACCTCGATCGGCGGCCCACCTCGCGGAACAGAAAGGAAATATAGAGAACTTACATAACTCTACAAAACTAACCTTCATAGCAAGAATTGCGGCCAGATGCTACATCTCCTGCGGAGAAGGCACTGGAGACCCTTGGGTGCGTGATGCCCAAACATATTGTGACAGGGAGAGGGCCCGCCAGAATATGCCCCTGAGGGCCACTCGGCCATCACTGCAAGACAGTGAGGGGTACAACGCAGTCGTCACAATAAGGTTGCGGACGCCTATCACCAGATAGTCGTAAGTCTCGTCTGTCCAAAACGTAGGCGGCACAGTACGACGTCCACTCGGCGGTCGTCGCTATTTGACGAGTGACACTGTCAGACGGTTTCATTGATTGTTCATAATTTATGATTTCTCTACGTCAGCCACTGGGATTGCCATAGCTCGCGCTGATTTCGTTTGATTAGTGGGTAATAGTCTCGGCACGGGACTGCACGGTTTGCCGTAGGCAACTCTGTCAGGGCTACCTGCCGCGATTCCTAATCAGCGAGCTCATTGCCTGCGATGTCAACATGACCAGGCACTCAACTGATACATACGGACTCTCCATCCTCTTGCAGTTTTTGTATCGTACTTATTATTCGGTTGATGACGGGGTGGATGCTGTCGTATGCTCGAATGACCTGTACTGCACTCAGTGAGTCGGAGAATATTGTAAAGTTGTTCTCATCGCTGTCTCTAACGAGGAGCAGCCCCCGCACACGCCGACCAGCATCTTCAGTCACAGTCCACTGGGCGTCAGGAAGATCAGGTGTGCAGAGGGTAAGGTATACCTGGAACGATACAGGTATGGAATTCGTTGCCGGGATCAGTGCCCGTCGTGTCGATCTACAAGCGTTCAAGTCGGCTGAGAATATTTTCCTGCAGGATTCTGCTTCTGAGCAGCGCCATTGCAGTCTTTAGGTTGGCTTGTGCTGTCTTTGGATTATTCTCGTACTTTGAAGTCCTGGCGCGAAATTTCAATAATATACCATGGTTTTGAATGCACATCGACCATAGATAAATGAAGACTACACAAGAGATAAATTGATACAATTTTATTCACATTTGTACAATGATCGATACACATATTTCATATCCACCAATATATTGACTATCACTACTACACTGTAAGACTTTAATGCTGTTCAAGCATTGATATATCAACTGTAGAAAGTATTTACACCGATATTAACAAAAAAAGTAACGTACACGTTATATACAAACTGAAGTTAAAACAAAAGTGAGGTAAGCCAGTCTAGCACGCGATCATAAAATTAATAATAATAAAAAGTAATCACAAGAAAAAGCTATACTACTTCTGGGCCAAAACAAAGTATCCTACATAAACAAGTGATATATTATTTGCGATAGGTCATTCCGAACAATGGAATAATTACAGTTACCTTTGCACAAGCAAAAAATGTTACTTCGCACATAGAACTATTATATATGTGGTATCGCTTGTATTACCGGTACGTGTTGTTGCATATGCGCACAGCGGACAAAAGTTGCACATGCAGGTAGACCAATTCGATGAGGGGCAGGTTCGTTTCGCTCAATATTGCCATAATCTTATCTGCTTCGCCTGTTAACTTGTCCGGCCATTTAATCCTGAGCGCTGAACTCGCAAGTGCAGATAGATTACTAGTAGTAATATTTTCATAGTTTAAGCCTCTCTCCCCACAGAGTGCACACTGCACAGTCATCCACAAAGAGGACGAAAGGAGGGTCATGAAGAATGCCAAGAGAAACATGGACAGCATGTACGAGTCAACGCGTATGGGAACAGCAAGTTGGCAAAGAAGAGAAAGAACAGAACAAAGCATCATCAGTAGGAGCATGAAGATGGAAGGAAGCAAAGAAGGCATGAAAGACAAGACGTCCTGAAGGCCTAGCTGGCTAAGGCAACTTTTACAATCCCCCTGGGGGCGCTGCTCCCCATAACATAGGATGGGCGAACCTAACTAACCTAATCCTATGCCTCCTGAGGGGGTTTAGATTGACTACACTCTAGACAACTGGAAGCTAATCCTACAGAGCTCAAAAGTCACGAAACGACTACGCCTTACAGGTCTGAAATTCAGCTGGGATTTCAAGACATTGTGCCGCACTTCTCAGATACAGTGATTACCTTGTTACACGAAATACTTATTGGGTGAATGCATTGTTGCCATGTGACTTTATTTCCCTGCAAACTTCCTAACTAAATTGCTCGTCACTTGAAAGATTACCCAAATGACTTACGACTTGAATTGTTATTCAAGCGAATGATTATATGAATAAGCAGCAATCGAAGGACTCATCACTTTATTTAATCGTTCCTCGCACCAAATATTAATGAAATATAAACAAGAACTTGTTTGCTACTCAAGAGTCTGACGTGTAAAGCTGTTCTTATACTAATAAGAATTGAGCAGCCACAAAGTAATTTATACAGCTCTACCGTTATTGGCTCATGTCAGTAATAAAATCACTTTCAAGAACGTATTCGAGTCAAGTGGTGGCTCATTACTTTCAACTTGCATAACCCTTTCGAGCCCATATTTTCCTAATGGATTCACACACCTAACATTAGGATGTTTATATTCAATACACGTCAATGATCTGAACTTGAAGAAATCATTTTGAATTAATTATGAGCTATAGTTACGACACTGGTACCACACCAGCAGACATCTTCGTCTGGCCCTGCTATCAGGTAACCAACAATTATGTTCGCAGTGCTTTCTTAAAAAAAAAGTAGTGTTATTAGTAGTAGAAATTATACCAGCGGTTCAGTGGCGCACCGCCTATAAAAAATGTAGTAAATACATGTTTTATAGAAAAAGCAGGAACGAGTCGAGTTATTGCCATATCACGCTCGACTCGTTGAAAAACCCGGGGGCTCTGTTTTCAATATAACTTTAGTGACCAGCTACACCTCATCCTTTGCACCATTTCTTGTGCAGATGACGTAGTCTAATTAATTGCATTATCATTGCTCTGTTTATTATATATATATCGACAGACTCGAAAAGGTTGATGACACTCCTGAACTCGTTGGATCAGGATACCTTAAACATAATAGCAAAGTAGGATATTTGGGGAGCCAGGGGTCAGAAGTGGACTTGGTCCCTCCGACTCCGCAGTCCTAATCCTCCAATGCACAATGTACCATAAACTGCAAGTACCAATGGGCATCAATCGCATGGGAAGGGCAGGGTACAGGAATGATCGAGTTGCCAATGCGAAGCCTAACCAGGTTCAGATTATTCCCGAGTGTTTGACATTCCAATAGTAGTAGTAGCACTAGAAACTTTTACTACCTAGTGCTTCAGCGGCACACTGCCTATATCGCGCCGAACTATTCCTGTGATTAGCCACAGGCTCGTGCGCCGCTAGGGCGCGGAATTTGTCTCATGACACAGTAGTAAAGAGAACATTATTATCATTATTAATTTTACATATAGTATATGTAATTCACAAAGAAACGGGCAGGGCCGTAGTTGACGATAGCATTTATCGTAATGGGTTCATCACAGTTTGTGATAGAGGTTACATCTGGTAAGATAAGTCTTAAGGACATTTCTATTAAATTGGCCAGGAGGTCCCACAGAAAGCATTTCTCGGAGAATGGAGTCGGTATCTCGACCATGAAGTCTCTCCGCTCGTCGGAGAAAGTGGGACACTCGGCCATTAAATGCAAGACAGTGAGAGGTACGACGCAGTCGTCGCAATAGGGTTGCGGACGCCTCGTCCGCAGATCGTCGAGTCTCGTGTGTCCAATACGTAGGCGGCACAGTACGACGTCAATTCGGCGGTCGTCACTATTTGACGAGTGCTACTGTCGGACAGTTTCTTTGATTGTTCGTAATTTATTATTTCTCTGCGCCAGCCACTGGGATTGCCATAATTCGGGCGTGTTTCGCTTGATTAGTGGGTAATAGTTTTGGCAGGGGACTGTACGGTTTGCTGCGGGCAAATCCGACAGGGCCACCTGCCTCGACTCCTCATCGGCGAGCTCATTGCCCGCGATGTCAACAGGACCAGGCACCCAACAGATACACAGGGACTTTCCATCCCCTTGCAATTTCCGTATCGTACTTACTGTTCGGTTGATGACGGGGTGGATGCTTTCGTATGCTCGAATGGCCTGTACTACACTCAATGAGTCGGAGAATATGGTAAAGTTGTTCTCATCGCTCTCTCTAATGAGGAGCAGCGCCCCGCACACGCAGACCAGCTCGGCGGGGAAAATCGAGGTTTCCGGTAATAGCCGGCATGCTCTAGTTTCACCAGCCGCAGCGGCTGCGCATCCAACTCGGTCTCTCGTTTCAGAGCCATCGGTATAGATGTGGGTAGAGTCACTGTGCTGTTCTCTCACGTGATCCGTTAAGAGCGTTTTTAGTAAGAGGAGAAGGGACTCTTTCTTTTTGTAATATTGCATGCCAGGGCAATAAGTTGAAACTGCTATGCGCCAGGTGGGTTTGTCTCTAAACAGGACCCGGGCCACCTTAAAGGGCTCAATTTCTGCTATGAAGGAGAGGGCTTCGTAGTCATTGGAGGAGGGAAGTGTGTACGGAAAGTCTGCTCCCTCTGCCCGCTCTCGGCACACACTGTTCTAGGCCGGGAATTGTGGGACGTGTTCTAAGCGGGCTAGGAAGTGATAGGTGAGTTGCGCCCTGCGCTGTTGCAGGCAGGGTTCGCCACTCTCAGCGAGAAGACATGGTAAGAGTAATGTACGGAAGGCTCCGGTGCATAGCCTTAATGCTGCATTGTGCACAGCCTTCAGTCGTTTCAGGATTTTAGTCCTCGCGGACTGATATACGACACAGCCGTAGTCTAGTCCAAACGTACCACACCACAGGGGCTTAGCGTGATATCACTGAATTAGGCAGTGGGTGTACTTGGGAAGGTTTTACGCAATATAAAGCAAACCGTGCTAAGAAATCCCTTTTTGCACCACTGTATGCCTTTTTTTTTGCTTTCCGTTACCCGAAAAAGTCTAAATCCAATTAGAATTATACATGACTACACAGCGGCCTGGTCGAACGGAATGCATTCGGAAATAATCTGAATCTCAATTACAGAACCAACTTGAAGCCGCCTTCAATTATGTATTTAAGGGTTAACATGACCGCACTGAGATCATTTTGGCACAAGAAATATCATCACATACAAACGTAACAAAATGTAAAGCAGCTACACAGCCTACTACAATGCATCGACATTTATATCCTTATAAATTAAGAGTTAAACTATAAATGCAATTCATGCATACACAAAACAATTCAGGAAGCTGAATATAACACAAGACTAGTAAACTAAAGCGACAACAATACGGTGAGCTCCAGCCAACAATGAATGAATGAATGGATGACTGAATGAATAAACAATGTATTAGTATTAATGCTGATAATGAAGAATTTACAAGATGCTTAAAAAGCGGATATGAAATAACAAAATACTGTATAGCAGAACAGACATCAGGAAGAGCGCATGTTACGAGAATTTAAAATAATACAACAAGGCAGAGTACGAGATACACGAATAAATCAGAGAGTTATGAACGTTGACAAGAGGTAATACTAGTAAAATAGTAAGGCATGGCTGAGTAGGAGCAATACGAAGTATCAAAAGAATGAATGTTAAGAGGCGTAAACAGAGAGTAAACTATGGCTGTTACCGTAGAGAGCGTTTTAAATATTACGGCAGTAAACTATGGCGTGTTGATGCAGAAATAGAGCGTTAAAACTTACGGTGATTAAAAAAAAGAGTGTAGTTATTATACTATAGGAGGTAGAATGCAAATAAGCCTCAGTTTTATTGGTACTAGAAGATCACACGTCCGCCCAGAAGTAGTAGTAGAAACCTTTACTAGCGCTTCAGTGGCACACTGCCAATATCGCGCCGAACTATTCCTGTGTTTAGCCACAGGCTCGTGCGCCGCTAGGCGCGGAATTTATCACATTTTATTTATTACAACGTACTAAAAAGAATATTATTAATAATTTTACATATAGTATATGCAAGTCACAAAGAAACGGACAGAGCTGTAGTTGATGATAGCATTTATTGTAATAGATTCATCACAGTTTATGATAGAGGTTACATCTGGTAAGAAAAGTCTTGAGGGCATTTCTATTAAATTGGCCGCGAGGTCCTTCAGAAAGCATTCCTCGGAGGATGGAGTCTGCATCCCGACCATGCAGGTCCGGGAAGCAGTCCCTCCGCTCGTCGGAAAAAGTGGGACACTCGGCCATTAAATGCAAGACAGTGATAGGTACGACGCAGTCATCACAATAAGGTTGTGGACGACCCATCCGCGCTATCCATTCACACGTCCGCCCAGCTTGCAATAAAATCACAAATGTTATTCGATGCATTACGATGTATACTGACACTGCATTTTCAAGAAGAAATACAATAAACCGCCATTGCCACGTGGAGAAACAATTTTTTTCTATAGCTTCCAGAGCTGCAGCACCGGTGTCGGACATCCTTGGAGCCAAGAGTCTGAGTCGGACTTAGATCCTACTCCTGCCCAAAGCTGCAATATATACATGGAGAGCACACAGCTGTAGCATAACCTCCACACCATCACAGCTGAAGGAGGTCACCGGTTCGAGCGAAAATACAGAGAGAGTGATGACCATTTGATCATTTCCAGAACCTTCGACAATGTTAGGAACCGGCTGCAGCGAAGCTGATGCGGTGCTGTCTAGGCGAAAAAGTGGTGTTGTGTCTCTGCGTCTCCGCACTCCGGAGGGCGATGTCTGTTCGGGGCTGAAGGCTCAGGGGTTGTCGTTTGACGTTGTGCCACGCTACGAGCTTCCGAGAAGACTAGCGTTGGTTAGGTTATTGTTGTTTCGATAACTTTTGTCAAAAATATTGGCAACAATGAAGAATGCAATAACAGAAGTTTCTGGAAAGCTGTCGAATGGTCACAAATGAAAATAAAAAAGCAAACTTAACTAACCTTACCCAACAATAACAACTACCGTTAAGCCGAGACTTGTACTGAAAAAGACCGAGACGGTCAGCATACACTCAGATAAATACGCCACTCATTCCTGGGCCACACTTGACATTGCCACGCTCAGCTTACGAGCGAACTCTCATCTCCCACATCTTCCGATTACACAGTGAATGTCCGAGTGCAGGACAGTCCTAGAAAATACTTTATTTGAATGACGCGTGCGAGCTGGAAGTCCTCTCGCAAGTTGTGCGTGAGAGAATACATAGCGTGACCACCGGCATAACACGGAGAACATAAAACACACAAAAATTCCGCTACGTACCACAGAACAGCGACAGTACACATAAACAGTAAACTGAAGAGCAACAAGGGTTACAAAATAACATATAAATAATTAGTATATAGTGGTACTAACATAACATCACAGACACGAGAGACAGCTAGAGCACCAGGTCATGGTACTACTTGGAAGTAAACGTAATGTAGCTACGTCATAATGCACCGATATTGTAGGGTAGCGTGCGAGATACGATGTAATGGTCTATTCAGAAAACGTTAGGTGATTATCTGATGCCACGGTCGACTGTGGCTGCCCTGGCGGAACGCTAGAGTTCCCGCCTGATGAACAGGCCCCGGGTTCGAGTCCCGAAAACGTCAGTGGTTTATGGCTGCAACGGCATCCGGTGCGAAAAGGCCTGAGCCAAATCCAAAGTCCTGGCATTAGCTAGGCACCGTCCAAACCCGTAATGCTAAACTAGAAAAAACGGGAGATGGTGACGTAAAACCAATTCATCCGCTGTCGGCCAGATAAACATCGAATAAATTCCATTCATTTTCTTTGACGACCACAGAACAAAACTTCCAACGGGTAACTGGAGTATATAATACCTTGATGGAAACTCACTTTGCAGTTTGTGTTGATGCAATGCACGCCAATATTTTCATCATTATTATTACATTCTTAGTGTAAGGCTCCCTACGAAGAGTGCAAGGTAATCCAGAGATAAAGGAAGAAAGGAGAAACGTGGAAAAACAAGCACGATTGTGTTCCTACGTGCAGCAAATCGAGAAGCAAAAGATTAACAGAACCGAGCATCATAAGGAAAGCATGGAAATGGAAGGAAGTAAGCCGGACACGGAAAGAAAAATGTCCCGAAGGGCAAGCTAAGGCTATGGTAACAAAAGACGGGGCACCCAGGGACACGACGGCCGCAGCATACGGTGGCCAAATCAAATTGCGCTAGCAAAACAACGTGAGCTACACTTTGGCAACGTAGTCGGTATAATTATTACAACCTGCTTAAATAAACTCGGCCGTTTCACGATAAGTTACGGCGTCGTGACTTTACAAAGCACTTTAGGTACCAGCAAGAACTGCGGTCAGATGTAACATCCCCTGCGGAAAGAAAGCCGCACAGGTTACCGTTCAAGGGCGTCAGGCCCAAGATATTCCGACAGTGATGCCGTCAGTCAGAACAACCCCTGAGGGGGACTGCGTAGTTTGAAGGTAACCAGCGCAGTAACAAACAAGAAGCAAACGGCAGTCATTTGCATGTTTAGGGACAAAAATGACCTATTTCACTAATTAGGGAGAAGACCGGAGGTACCTGGACCGCACATGGATCCTAACACATTGTTAAAGGATATGATAGGCGCATATCGTCGCGTTACAAAGCTTGGAATAGCTATAGCAAGAGCGGATAGTACGGACAAAATTTCGGTGTCAATTTCCGTCGCCCTCTGGTGTCGCGGGGGCAAAACAATTCTGTTCGTAAAGAAACTATACGATTTTTTGGAAAACCCAAGATTATAAAACACAATGTAGTTCTAAAAGTTAATAATAAAATATCTGCTTAGTTAATGAAAGATGAGCTCATTGTTTGTAAATCCATCATTATAAAGACGACAAAAAACTCTTAAAACGTCAGAATCGAGCCAAGATATTACGCGGATACCCACGACCTTTGGAAAAACCCAATCTGAAACCAACACGATTTTAAACATGGCGGCGCATGAAGAAGCTGACCACATACCTATGGTTAAAATAGATGATAGTGACTCTACATTAACAGCATTTAAAAGTGAGGTTATCCTTGCGCGCAGCTCACAGCGGTATTAGCTCTAACCTGTCAGCATAATTAGGTATGTAATAGAGGTTATATGTAACCTACTTTTTAATAAAGCGACACCAGCGCGGAAGCATACTAAGCTGAACGATCGTCACACTATCTCAGGAGGAGTTCCTGCTCTTGTATACTCCAAGCTCATTGGTAGGATTTTCACCGCACTACATATATTTAACGAAGCTGTGTCTCTGTGTACTTCTATTGCAAGACCTCCCGTGCCTTCGGCATGATTTACAGATAACTAGCACGGCATAAATAAATAAAAAAGTGCTGGACAAGGAGATTTTCCTCATATCTTTGGTATATAAAATTCTCAACACAAAAGAGTGAGACACGGCAGGTGTCGAAAACGAACACAATAAAAAAGATCTCGCAAGCAAATAAAGGAAAAGCGTATTAACATCATGTAGGTTGTAGTTAATTTGCCGCTAAAAACCCCGCCAGCTGCTGCTGCAACAATAGAAGAAACACAAAAAGCATATGTAGCTCATAGCAAAAATTGGTATAAGGTGGAATCGCTAAGGTGAGATCACCCTCGCCTAAAATCGACGTGCTGACAAGTTTTGTCCGTTTTTCGCACTATAGGCCCAAATTTCGGGTATAACCCGAACTATGTAACTTCGGGTAAATTAGTAAATATTCGGGTTCTATGTCAGGTAGGTAGGGGGGCAAGGCCTGTTTTTTTTTTAATTAGAAATTTTCGGGTACCGGCGCGTTTAGTCAATGGTGATTATGGGTTAGGCGAAGTACGAGTCGGTCGGAGCACGGCTTCGACCACAAGCCCAGTCTCTTATTCAGAATGAAGGGTTCAGCTATAGGGTTACACGCCGCAGCGAGGTTGTGTGGACGACAGTGTCGCTCACTGGCTGTGTATCCGCGCTTCGCAGGCCATCCATGTCTGTTCGAAGCTCAATGCCTCGCCACACTGTAGTCGCGCGAGACTGTGTTATGTTGCGTGTTGCGGGTTTATGCAAGGGCCTAGTTCTTGAAAACCCCCATACTACCAGACCCACCTAGCTCCTCCAAAGTTGCGCCAATTCTCATCAACTCACTGACGTTCAACCCCAAATCTGTAGAAAACAATTGTAACGTACATAGATATTCAGTGTATATCTCCAGCACATTTCAATACATTACCTATCTTAGTATCTCTGGTACACACCAAAAGACACTTCTAACGTACAATTCAAGCTAAGATCACATGGGCACAAAATTCAATAGCAGCCCAAACGTAAGGTGCTGTTATAAACAAGGACAATTGGTCTGTTTGGTATCGTACTCGTTCATTCTATCGGTACCGATAATTATGAGCACAACCTCAAGTATTCTTTCAAGTATCTACGATGTTGCTGAAAATAAACACGTAAAGACTCACAGTCTGAATCTAAATGATAGCACATAAGAGTAAATATTTGAACTGCATTAGGGATTTTGCTTTTGGGAAATCCGTCGTCTGCAGAAGTCTTTTGAGCAAAGACGCAATAGCTATACACTTTGACACAGTTTATCAGTATAACGCCCCCCCCCCCGTTCGGTATACAGAAAGTTTGAAACAACGCTCTTCCTATGAAAATTTGAATTTTTATCGAGTTACAGGGAAATAGAGAATGTTTGAAACCTTTAAGTGAATATTCATTTAGTTGATGTGAATAAAAGGGACTCAATCCGCCTACTCTGAAAGAGACAAACCAGTCTGATTGATTTAATTCGTCCGGAAAGCTGAATCGTGCCGAGCAACAATTTATTGGCTGTCTCAAGTGAAACCAGTTTGCGAATTGTGACTAGAGCCAAAAAATTAATTCAACGGAGTGAATCAAACTCCAAGACAGAAGTTCCGGACAAGTTCACATATATCAGATTTTAAATTATCTCAACGAAAAGTGGGCGATTGGAAGACACCTCAACTGATACAAAATGTATTGACAGAGAACAAAATGAAGCGGAAAACAGCGAGGTCCAATGAATACCTCACACCGTCGACGTTTCAAGGAATCACCTGAACCAGAAACAAGCGGTTAGACGAGTCCAAGACGAGTACATGGTGGAAAAGTTCAACATGAGATTCGCTCAATGATCTTTATTTTGACGAGTACAGCACATTCTGCATGAAGATGGAGTTCCAGTGCTAAACAGGATGTTTTACACATATGTTACCAGTGATGTCCAGCGATTTTGTAAGTGCTGCTTCAAAACAGAAAGACCATAGTAAGTTCAGCATACATAGATTACTATTGTTATGATAGTCTCTTTAAGCCTATCTAACCACAGCAAATTTGTTCAATGAAGAGCACGGGGCCGTAATGTTCAAAACATCGTTACGTGAACGTAGCGCGCCGCTGTTGCCGTAACACCGCTTACGTGAACCTTAGAAGTTGTGACCGAATGCTTAAAATATTTAGAACGTTCACTTAGCTGGATTTGATCTTAAATATGCTCCTAACTTTAAGGTTGGTCGGAGCAGTCGCATATGCCACTAAGTTAACAGCTGTTTAAATAAAATAGCGATAAAATAATTAATAATGACAACAATATTGTATTGGAGTTTGATTGGAGTCGGATTCATGATAATAGTATTGTGTTCGGTGCACCTACAACCCTCAGCCTACAGTTATTTCACCAGGCGACAGAATGCACTAATTCAATGTTATCCATTTTGTTACATTATAACCAAAGAAATGACAGAGCTGAAACAAGAGTATCAACATGAGTTTCTCGCACACAGACACCGATCAGCTGTTGCTTCAATGTTTGCATAGCGCTCTACCTGCATTTGTAACGCGCTTTCCTATTGGCCGAGCGAGCCTCACGGCAATTTTTCAGCAAGCACTCGTAAAGGCCTTACGTTCACGTAAAACTGCTGTGAACATCTCAACGTACGATTAACGCAGTCATTTGCGTTCAAAGTTGAATCGTAACTTTACGCAAACAAAGGAAACTTGCATTGGTTTTTGGACCGTGAACCGAGGCACCAGATGAAATGTGCAGCAGCACCTGGGGGTGAATATTAGGCATGGAAAGCTCGTCGGACATCTGATTAAATACTGTACTGTGAAGGGTTCCTTGCGCTCGCACCAACCCCAATGTTGGGACCTTTGAGCTGCACCAGTCCCTATAACGTACCTC
Organism: Parhyale hawaiensis; assembly: GCA_001587735.2. Taxonomy (NCBI): domain Eukaryota; kingdom Metazoa; phylum Arthropoda; class Malacostraca; order Amphipoda; family Hyalidae; genus Parhyale; species Parhyale hawaiensis. The sequence continues at coordinate 516,327 of LQNS02015106.1, forward strand.
CGTTGGGACCTTTGTGCACCACGTACCCCAATAAAGAACCTCAGACGGGACCTTTGTGCTGCACGAGCCCCAATAAAGAACCTCAGTTGGGACCTTTGTGCACCACGAACCCCAATAAAGAACCTCAGTTGGGACCTTTGTGCTGCACGAGCCCCAATAAAGAACCTCAGTTGGGACGTTTGTGCTGCACGAGCCCCAATAAAGAACCTCAGTTGGGACCTTTGTGCTGCACGAGCCCCAATAAAGAACCTCAGTTGGGACGTTTGTGCTGCACGAGCCCCAATAAAGAACCTCAGTTGGGACGTTTGTGCTGCACGAACCCCAATAAAGAACCTCAGTTGTGACCTTTGTGCTGCACGAGCTCGACGGTATGCGTATGTTGTTCTTCCTCCTCTTCGTCATCAATGGAGTGCTGCGTCGTAGTAATTATTGGTCCCTCTAGTGAAGGGTTCAGTGTAGCTACCTCCACACCACCCAGACCTCCTCCGTCCAAACCAGGCTCTAGCTTTGGTACCTGACAGACAAAAGTACGCTTTATCTATCGTGTACGCTTAAATAATATGCTTTATCTATCGTGTACGCTTAATTCTTTAGAAAAATACGTTGGAGTGTAAGCCAAGCACGAGCAGCCAAGCAATCGGCGAGGGTAAAGAGAGGGGCTCCTTCGCCTGAGTGTGCGGACCAACCTTAATATGAATAAACAAAAATAAGTTCACCAACAAAAATATCTAAGAATGATCTCTAGCTTCACAATCTATGGTGAGACAATTGAATTAATCTGAATGTTTTTTATTGTGGGTGTATGCTGGCAAGAACCGTGTAGCAGAGATGCACTTACCTGCACCACGGGAGTTACAACATGCAGCGGATGACCGTCTGTGGCGTGTATGTTGGCAACAACCGTGTGGTAGAGAGGCAGTGGTACGCTTATCATACCGGAGAGACTGGATGAGCAGTACGCCCCTGACATACTCACTGGAACTATAGTGCAGCAAGATGAGAAGTATATTCCAAGAAAAAATTCTAGCTTAACACATCCAATTATTATTATATTATATTGGTATTGTCCCGCTATTTCTGAAACTTCGATAATCAATAGCGATCTAAGATGATTTACTCGCCTTACAGCCGGAACCACAACGTTATGCTCAGGTGGCAAGAAATGAAGGACGAAAAGAGAAGAAGAAAGAAGTGCCCGTGCGAACAGTCCCTTCTGTGGCCTTCGCACGGGCCAGGTAAAAGCCCTGCAGAAAAAATCGGGCACCTCGATCGGCGGCCCACCTCGCGGGACAGAAAGGAAATACACAGAACCTACCTAACTCTACAATACTGACCTTCTCAGCAGGAGCTGCGGCCAGACGCTACATCCCCTGCGAAGAAGGCACTCGGGACCCTTGGGTGCGTGATGCCCAAACATATTGTGGCAGGGAAAGGCGCGCCACAATATGCCCCTGAGGGCATTAACCCTAAATGACGAAGGATATAATTTGGCTCACCAGTTTCAGGTAGCAGATCAGGCTCCGACTCCAACATCCAGGACAAAACAAACAAAACAAAACACATGTATTTCTCATATGGATACTGTGTCCAACAAGGTTAGGACACAGCATCCTGCAGTTTTCATGCTTAGTACTAACATAAGAATAGTACTGAAAATACCATAAGAGAGAATTGGCATTTATTTTGTAAAGATCTACTAGAGCAATGCCAGCATCTTAATAAGATGATATTGACACTATTTTTCGTTGAGAGGAGCGTCGGTTACACAGAGCTGGGGTGCAGCCTAAAGTGGGCTAAGGCAAGTCGTTGCGTATTAGTAAACGGTATGTTTACAGGGATTTAAAAAAAGGAGAGAGGTGCGATGGGAATTTTAGAATACACAGACCAGCTAACCATACCTATTCAGGAGTGAATGGGAAACGGACATGTATTACAAGAAATAATAATAAAATACATCTCGCAATAAAATAGAATAGACTAAAGCACTCTCAGAGCGCATACCTCCGCCAAGTAAGACAGCGGTAACAAAAGAGTCAAAGTGACTCTGAAACCATGATTTCTTTTGTATCAACTCCAAAATCTAATCATTTGTGCCTTTTAATAGTATTAACAGCTTTTGCAATTTTTTTAAGATCCTTTCATAACTGCTTGAGTTATGCTGCTAACAAACTTTATGATAAACATACAAACAAACCAACGGATTTGCACCATATTCATTTATATCTTCAAGCATTACAAACAACTCCTGTAAATTTCATAAACATCTATTCAAAACTTTTTGTGTTATTGCGTAACAAACATCATGACAAACGCAACTCAAACATGGGAACTAATCAACCGATCAGCACCAAAACTTAATCATTCATGTCTTTAAACATTACTAATAATTCCTGTAAGTTTCATAAACATTCACTCAAAACTTTCCGAGTTATTGTGCTAACAAACATAAAATCAAACATTGCAACAAACATACGAACGAACGGACAGATCATTACAAAAATTTGGTCATTTACTTGTGATATGCCTAACAACTCATGCAAATTTCATGAAAATCCATCCACAAATTTTTTAGTTATGGCATTGAGAAAAATGAAGCAGACAAACAAACTAATAGATGAATGGATCTTCACCAAAAGTTAATCATCTGTTCCTCCTAACAGACCTAACAATCCCAGTAAACTTCGTCAACATCCGTCCATAACTTTTTGGGTTATCTTGGTGACAGACAGATAGACAAACCTGACGAAAACATAACCTCCTTGGCGAAGGTAATAAATTATATTACAGTGAAAGAGACGCTGCACGTTTCCCATTTAGTTCATTATATAACCACGATTTCCCTATTTGTGATAGACAAGGATTTATCGGTGAAAAACAGCCTGTGGGGGCATTAGAAAAGAAAAGTAGGCCTAATCAAAGATCACGTTAGAAGATACATATGCGTTAACTAAGATGTTTGTTATGCTTGAGAGAGTGTCTGCCACGGTTACCTCAAGAATTTTAGTAAAGAAGCAGAGTAAAAATAAATCATTTTCACATATATATGGATGCAGTACACAACATATTATGAGGGCGCAGCGCCACAAGTGTTTATTACTTAGTCTTAAATCTAACACCGTAACATGAGTGTTTTTATCATTATTCTTAAAGCTAACACACCCAACAAAATTTGCCAGACGCCAGATTTTGTTTACGTTTTCATTCTACGATAAAAATGAGGAAAATGTAATACTAAAATTAGACATGGCTCAAAGTCCCGAGTTCGAGTTCAACTACAGTTCTTTGGAACAACGAGTGTACGACTCTGACTCCATGTGACAAAACACCTCCGACTCCTGTAAGTCCAATTCTTTCGGGTGTTTCAAATAATGCTGGTCCTATGAAAATGTCAATTTTTACCTTGGCCTCTACCAGGGTAAGCAAATAGCGTTACTACGAAATTTTCATCTTTTTTTGGAAATACATGCAAGACTAATAGAAAAGTGATTATCCAATACAAATTTTCACTTTTACCAGGGACTCAGAAAGAATGAGATAAGCAGATGGTGCTAATCCTATGAATATTTCTATCAATAGCTGGGACATCAAAAAGCTAAGGGGATAAGGAAATACGTACTTTGTGCACCGTCCACTCCAGTGATTATAATAGACCCGTCCTGCCCGATGGTAGCCTCCGTGGTGTGTTGGTTGAGGTCCAGCGCAACTGTCTGCATCGTCCCTCCACCATCGCCTCCGTCACCAGTATCACCGGTAACCTGCCAAGTATATAGAGAGTATGCGACGTAAATAGGAGTTATACACTTGATACAGTGGTAATGCTGTCCAGGTTATGAGTTACATAAGATAGTTTATGCCTTTCCAAATCAGTAGGTATTAAGTTGTCCTAAGAGAGGAAAAGGAAAAGACATATGCAGTACGTTACCTTTGATAATGCAAATAGGATTTTTTTACTTAATTTTTCAAGATGAATGTCTAACTTTGAAATATCAATATCAACGAAATGTATGGGTATGTTGCCAATATAAACAGCACTTGTAAAATAAATATTTAGCCATTGGTTAAGTTTATCACACAATTTGCTTATTTACGAGTTTGTTACTGTTACGTCAGATTATGCAACAAGCTAATAAAAACGTCATAAAGAGGAAATAACCACAAGTGAACAGGAATATTGTTATTAAACGTCCAAAACCAAAAATTATAACCAAAACAATTCAATAAACAGTGAAATAAGTGTTCAGTAGTGGTAAACATAACAAGTTAATTTTGAATATGGCAACATCCATTTTTCATTATTTCTTAAGGCGATTATCAACAGACTTTGTCAGGTGTGATATTTCAGATGGTGGAATAGAATCTGCTGCTGTTTTTACTGCATTCCACAGGCTTACTTTGCTCGAAAACTGCCGACCACCTTCATAGACCTTCCTTTTGATCATTGCCCAG
>LQNS02015106.1:585714-615880 GCA_001587735.2 Parhyale hawaiensis
CCATATTTCTCTCCTAATTTAGATGACGTGACCGCCCAGTTAGCGGCGGCAGGTGGGTGCCAAGGTGAGATCATACCATGACACAGTGAGTTCTCCGCTGCTCTGCATGCTTCAAGGATTGGGGGGTTGATGTGGTGATTTCACTCTAAATTAAATTACAACCAATGTGCATTTCTTGGGGTGTTCGGGTGTAACACACATACTATTCTTCTAGTGACTGGTCTGGATGCGGTGATTGCTATAAGAACTACTGTATCTATATATAGTAAAACTAATACGCATTTCTGTGTTTATGTAACAGCACATGCTACTGCTCTACGCTCTAGTGACTGATATGGGTGTGATCATTCCTGTAAAGAGTATGATAAAACGATGTACGTATTAAACATTGCTTGGAAACCCACTTACTGCTTCTCTGATGACTGATTTTGACATATGATTTCCTTCACCTAGGCTATTTGGTAAAAGCTAATCTGCACTGATGTACTACCTACGTAGCAATGTGCGTACTGGTGCTGCTTTGGGCATGCTAGTTGCTTAACTCATTTACTCCCAGCAAAACCGTACGGTATCTTTTCACTTGGATTTACTTCAGAGCTATCCATTATTATTTCATGCGCGTCTGCAGCCCTTGCCAAACCTCTTAGAAAAATATTATCAGCAGAGAATGAGTTGAAGTTGATACATGTTTTCATTTTCTTAGTGGCGCAAACACTTACCGCTTTCTTTTGTTTTTAATGTGTCTCTTCTACATTATATTTTGAAGACTGCCGTTTTCGTCACTTAACTTCTTTCATTTCTTTGGATGTGCTGTCTGGTGGCTAGGTACCTAACCTCATGAAATATATACGGTACCTACTGTATGTATGTATGTATTTTGTGAAACTGAACTGGTCATGCGACAATACAGGAAAAATAGATCTAATTTCACCCTAAATTTGTGTATATTATGCTCGGTCTCGATCTTAAGAATTAGGTGAGAAACGGGGCATTATGGCTGGTTTTATTTTTGAACCTACTAGTATCTGCAGTCATTAGACTCGTCTTGTCACGCGACTGCTGCGGTTGTATACGTGGATGAATTTTGACATATCACTTGGTTTTATGGTACCTGCAGGGCTAGTAAGCCATCCATCGTCTCCCTTCTAGGTACTTTTTATTATCGTGTTCACTGCCACTAACTTCAGCTGTCAGAATTTTTCATTCTATCCTCAAGTCCAGCACAGCATTTAATTGCGGTATCTGACCGAAATGAAGACAGTTACTGCTCTCATTGGTGGGGGAAGTGAACGTGAAAATATTAAAAGTAATTGTCCCCCGTTCTAATTAATTATTGCCGCTTGTAGGGATCAGTGTCTAGGGCCTTGAAAGGGTCGTATAACGGCACCTCTCCATGCCAGGATATTTGTAGCTCTTTCATGAAATGGAAAATAGCTAGTGACAGCTATTCTATAATGTCATAGGCCATCCACTGGCACGTGAGAAGATTACAACTATCCTGGTAGCTGTCCAGCAATACCACTTCAGTAGTCATGAGCAGCTAGGTACTGATATAGGTACAATGGCTGTGCTTGCTATGTGTAAAGTATTATTCATGGATACTAGTGATATCGGCCCACCTTGTTGGTGGATTTGGCCCAACGGTAGTGTCATTTCGTTAGTACTGAAGTACACGTAAACCTCCTACTTGGGACATATTATGTTCTCAAGCGGCGTCCCAATTGGGAGGGGTTTCCTAATTAGAAGTAAAAATGTCTCTCATTAAATACCTGTTAAAAATTTTCTAACAAACCATTAAGAGAAAATTTTTCACAGTGGTAACTACATAGAAATACGTTACGTTGTATTTGTAAAATAAGGAACAGGGAATAGCTGTCTCTCACTTCAACCAATGTATTTATTATTCAATTATGGATGCAGTTATGTACATACTCTACATAAAGATAACTTAGAACACAGATCGTTAGGAATATGTTGATGAAACATAATTTAAAGCTACAAAAATAAGTATATATTGATTACAATTATTCAGATAATTGTAGTGTAGACGTAACAACACAAAAACAGAAACTTCACGATAAAGTTTAATTTAACTGACGCGTAGGAAAAGTGATAACTAATAAACCAGGTTTACTGGTTCTGGTCATTCATTTGTTTATATTGCTTTATATACGAGCCCATTAATCCGTCAAGAATGACCCGAAATCGAAGTCTGCTATCCTCATCTGTTTCAACATTTAACATTTTATCTTTCAGGGTGTCAGCAGCGTCTAAGAATTCTTTAAGGCTTTGTTGCTTTCGAAGAGTTTCTTCAACAGAAGGCCCAGTGTTATCAAGAGCAGATTCGAATTCACTGATCAAAAGATCTTCATTTGTGAATTCTTCAGTGCTATCATTTATGCATTCAGTGATATCATCAACAGTCAAATCTGTAAACCCAACTTGGCTGCCTAGTTCGACACTTCTATGATTACATGCAACTTGCACATTTCTGGTGTCATCAGTTTTGGCCGTAACGCAGCTGGGCCACAATTTCCTCCATACGCCATTCATCATCTTCTTTGTAATGTTAGTCCAAGAGTGCTCAATGATGACAAGAGCTTGTTGAATGCTGAACATTTTCCAATAACTTCGAACATCGTCTTCTGTCGTAGAAGTAGCTTCAACGATGGACTTCATTATTCCTTGTAAATAATATGCTTTAAATATGGAAATAATCCCTTGGTCCATGGGCTGCAAAATAGCTGTTGTGTTGGGAGGCATGAATACAACCTTTATGTGTGGGTACTTGTTAATATCCCGAGGGTGTCCTGGAGCGTTGTCAACAACTAACAAAGCTTTATTTGGTAGATTTTCGTCAGCGTTGTAACGCTCTACGAATGGAACAAAATAATTCTCAAACCAATCCAGAAACAATGCTTTAGTTACCCATGCTTTTGAATTACTACGCCAAATAACTGGGAGCTCGTTTTTATTAACGTTCTTCAGTGCTCTTGGATTTTCCGATTTAAAAATTAGTAGAGGTTTCAGCTTAACGTCACCTGAAGCATTACCTCCTAAGAGAAGAGTCAACCGATCCTTTCTGGCCTTGAATCCTGGGGCAACTTTTTCTTCTTGCGTAACGTATGTCCGCGATGGTAGCTTTTTCCAAAAAAGACCAGTTTCATCAACGTTGAAAATCTGTTTCGAGTCGTAACCTTCCTCCTGTACAATGCGTTCAAACATGGCAACAAATTCGGATGCAGCTTCTTTATCTGCACTTGCACTTTCTCCTCTCAAGATCATGTTTTTCAAGCCGTATCTTTTCTTGAAATGAGCAAACCAACCATTGCTTGCAAGAAATGAGCCGTCAATTCCTCGTTCATTTTTCACATTCTCAAATAAGGATGTTGCCTTCGACTTAATCAAGTTCTCACTTAAAGTAGCCCCTTTTTCTCTTTGATTGATTATCCAAGTATTGAGTAACGTTTCAGTCATAAGAATTGCTTCATTTCTGTTTCGAATAGTTTTTGTTGCTGCGTTTACAGACAAACATTTAGCACTTCTTTGTAGTTTATCCTTGCTTTTCTTAATGTTATGGAGAGTAGATTTAGGAATATGCATAGACTTCGCAATGTCGGATAAGCGGTTTCCTTGATCTATTTTTTTCACTATCTCCAATTTCTTTGCGATATTGATACGGTTGTATGCACCTCTGTGATTTGAAATTTTCTTATCAGTTGGCGCCATGTTGAGAAGAAAAAAAGTTCTGCAATAACACTAATGTTGATAAATAAAGTTATCGTAAAGGAACCAACATAGCTAGCCACTCAGCTGCTCACAATGTAACAATGTTGCCAGAACTTTAAGCTTTACCGTAAAAAATTGAAGTTTCTGGTCGATAATAAAAAAAGAAAATGGAACATATGAAAAAGAAAACATTTTATGCATTAGCTATCATATATTTTATTATTTAGGTTTTGTAACAATAAGTTTCAGTATATATAAACACACTAGTTTGTCTTAAGATCATGGTTAATATATAAACTGATGAAAAAACAATTCAACTCATACATTTGCAGAGTGTGATAGAATATTCGGTAATTGTGCCAATTAAGAGGTTTTTATCCCAATTATGAAACGTTGGTACCAAATTGAGTCTCAATTATGAGGTGTTCCAATAAGGGGTGTCCCAATTAGGAGGTTTACGTGTATTTTGTGTCTCGGTCATATCCAGTTACTTTATTGCATGTTCAGATCTACCACTCAGAGGTGCTTCAGACGTGTTCTATGTTAAAGAGTTGATATTTGCTAAAGCACTGGCGGTGTTGCTGTTGAGCATCTATGACTTTATGTTATCTTATGTGGTGTTCAGTGAGAAACCGATTGACCAATAGTCATGGTTTGCCCAAGCTCTAGACAGGTACATTGGTTTTACTCGATCTGAAGCTTCACGCTTGAGCATCGTTTTGTCACTTTGTATCGAGTTTCAGGCATTAGCCATTTACTGCCTACATACGCACTTCTGGACGTTTCATAATGGGGTAACCGAAGTTTAATTCGGACCTGAGAGGGTTGCTTGTGAGCTGATGACATTAGAACTTAATCTTTCATCAACTTCACCTCTAGTCACTTGGTCCCGAAAGGTGGGCCTGGTTTGTCCGGAAGGTGGGCCTGGGTCACTGCCAAGGTGGGCCGCGATTAACTGTACCAATACGGCAATAAGTAATCAACAGCTGGATTACCTACTCCCGTCACGTGAGCGTATCAAGTCGTGAAAGGCAGCTTCTTGCATTTCTCTGTCGGTCATTTACACGCACGTACTGTGCTATGGGGAATTGCCCATACAATTCATATTTTCTTGGCCTTGGTTAGGACTTGACATTTTTCTTTCCATGCTCATATGGATGATTCTTGCTGCCACGGTAGCTGCATGTTTCCGTTCTCAGCCCTAACACCTTGTATCGCTCGCGGGTTCGATACGGTACTCCGCCAGACACTCGAGCTCTTTGCAGATCTTGGTGTGCTGACTCGGCAAGCTGTGTGTGCATGTTCAGCGCTGTGGCAGGACTGCCTTCCTCAGAGATGAGGGGGGGGGGTCTCGGGTCATCTGTTCCTTCCGTCAAATTGGCGCCATAGTTCTTGGTGACCCGAGGGCGACTGCGACTACACTTACTCATCTGGGGCCAGTGGGCCTATACCCGCAGCACAAACCAGTGCATGTGGGTTTCCCAGGTGAGGGTGTGGTCTAAGTTGACTTTACCTTTCTCCTTTTATTGATAGTATTTGCTCTCTTCTTCCCCTTCATTCCTGGCTTAATGACCCTATTTGCTATTCCTTCTTTTTTTGGCATATCGCGTGTCCCTTACCTGCTTGCTTTTGAAATACCGCATGAGAGACTGGAGAGGTTGAAAGTGCCCACATGATAGTCATTTTCTGCCTTTGATTCAGCTTTTTGTAGTTGTAACTTTTTACTTCATAGTATAACTGTTTCTTTTCATTTGTGTGTGCTTTAATGTATGGGCATGTGCCTGAATTCCATATATATCTACATGGACTGCCACTCTCTCTATTGTTTGTCATTGCTACTAAATATTTTCATAGCATTACACGTTACCGTACCTTGGGATTACTACGGATAATCTTACCAATCTCTGTCATTGCTATATTTTAAATATCTCAGGTGCCCGGTGGGTGAACATATTTGCAATGAAACTTAACTGATGCCAAATGTATCCCAAAATGCAGCGACACATGAACACATTATAGCTATACCATGAAGTACCTACTGTGTGTGTGTGAATGTAATTGAAATGAACTTTGTTGACGTCAACAAAATAATCACTAATCCCAAAATAAAATAGCTCTATCATGCAGCGCATGGCGGATGAAAACTTTAAAGCTGTCCAACAAATTTCGGTGATACCTACTAATACTACTGTAAAATGAGTTTCTGAAGGCTGCCTATGTTTGTTGTTACTTGCCTCTGCAGTTCACATGCATCTGCTTTGCTGCCCATTATCATTTATTGTATTTATTTTACTGCACCTTAACTTGTACTTGTGCACGCTAAGTGCTACTTGTAACCATGTTCTACCTGTTTTTGCACTCGAGGTACTGTCTGCAAGTATTTCTTCTTTGTTTATTCGGCCTTTATTTTACAGCACTCACAATTTAGATCTGAACCCCTTTTTCAAGTTTAAAATTAGTTTTGAAAGGGTAATTATAGGAATTGTCAAGTTATTGGATATATTGAAGCTTTGGTTGATATGTTCTATGATAAAAATCGTAGGCCAGCTTGTTACCCATTGAAAAAACCTCCTTGGTGGTTAGTAGGTAGCTAGTTGCTAACCTGCTTTTTTTCAGTTGCGCCAAATGTTAAAATTGCTTTATTATGTTTTGTTACTTTTGTGATGTTTCTGTTGCTGCAGTGTGTTCATCATACTTATTTTTAAGTTACCTCTGCACATTTTCTGATGAATATGTATTGATACTGTAATATGTTTGAGCCCAGCTGTTTTATAGATTTTGAAACATTAGGCTATTGTTGCTTTGATTGTCTTTACTCTTAAACAGCGTCACAATGGGTGACGCTGGATTGCGGAGTCGAAGAATTATTAGCAATTGGTTTTTGGGTGCCTGGAGTTGGTCATATGAGAAAGAGTAGGTAGTTATCTCCTGGTGACCGTCTAATATTGTAAAGGATTGGAAAAAACAAGCATTGAGGAATTTTTAGGTGCTTCGATCTTGCAATTTGCGATTCCTCAATCTTGAGGTCTGGCTTCATACCTTGTAAAAACCCAGCGCTCGGTTTCTGAAGTCACACGACACACCAGTGGGTCGTCAGGCTCATGAAGTTCATTTTTCACTAAGTAGCTACCAGCCCATACATAGGTTCATGTCAGGGCTTTGCCAAATGCAGTGACTAATATCAGCATCATTGCCAGAGCGGGCGGTGCTTGAGAGAGCCCTGGAATTCTGCCTGCCGTCATAGTCTAATTACTTCCGCCGCCAAGGAGGTTAGGTATGGTTTTGCCCAGGTTTTTCCGTCTTTCTGTTAGCAAAATACGTAACTCCAAAAGTTATGGACGGATCTCCGTAAAATTTACATGAACTGGGAAGAATGTCACGAAGAGCAGATGATTAGCTTATAAAGTTGATCTGTCGGTCCGTTTGTCTTTCTACTATTCTGTCTTTTAGCATTGCGTTGCTAAGCGAAGGTCTGCGTTCTAGTACTGCCCTAATTCATGATTTAGTCACGCACAATGTACCTACATAAATAAAAGAAATCGGAGCCAAGTTATCTGTACAGCTTCTCGGAGCTATGCATTTATATTCTCGTAACTGACGAGGGTTTTGAGAATCCTGGCTTGAGGCGTTGAACAGTCAAAGGTCCGACACCAACTCCTGCGATCCACTGGTGTCCGACTCCAACTCCCTGCACCCAGAAACCACCGACTTTGTAATTCTCGTAACTGTTGTCTAAAATTGTCTCTAGAGCAGCCCTTCAATTTCTCTTCCACTTGAACCCCTTCCAGCACGTGGTGTAGTTACATTAACTGGCCCTGAGTCTTGAAAGTTAATTTATTAATGTATAGATATCAAAAGTGCCCCAGAAATTCATTCTTGTGCCATTTGGTGTTTTTTAGTAATAACATGTTCTTTAATGGAAAATCTTCCATATTAGTTTTTTGTTTGGTATCTTTGTTAGAGTTCTTAATAATAAGATTGCATGTGTTTACTCAAGCTAGCCTGGCATAAGCAATCTATAAATTTCTTTTGAGTCATGTAGTAGGAACTATTTTCTTGTTACCATGGTTTACACAGAGCTTATCACAGGCTCTTTCACAAAGCATGCCATTTACTCGCTGTTTTGTACCTATCGTATAATATTTACTGTTTTCTTTCATAGAACATGACATTCGTTCTTCACACTTTTCTTCGCTACGTGCAACGACACAGCCACTGTTTACTATCACATTATATTGATGCTATCTCACTGAATGGTGTCCAATGGTGTTTGGCTTGTCCTAACTTGTAGCTCAGTTTAGTAGAACAGCTCAGCATTCTTTAGTTGGTTGTTGATGCAGCTACATTTGTTTTGCCCTCTTACTGGGAGCAGACTGCAGACTCCCCAAACCGCACATGCTGATGCTGTGCAGACCCATTAATTGTCGTGAATGGTATATATGTTGAAATTCTTCCTGAACCCATGATCAGCATGGCCAGAAAAAGAGTGACTGTCTTGACTTCGACTTTTGACTGAAGTTCCTGTGACTTTTTTTTCTACTTTCGGCTTTCACCCAAATTTCCCACGAACGTACCGTCTTATTGACTGAAGTTTCCCTTCAACATTTTGACGTTCTGTTTTGACCAGAGTTTCACTTGAGCTGATTGACTTGCTCATGTGTTGATGTTTTTGGATCGCACAGCGACTCCTCACCGTCAACACTCCATGTTGCCCGAAGAAATGCTCCAGCCAGCGTTTTTTAAAGTTGTTGTTGAAGTGGTATCAAAATGTTACTATAGAACACTTTATCCAAAAATTCTTCAATATCGGGTGGCTAGCGGTTAAAAAAAATCACCATATCATCCTCTCATTCTGGGCATGCTTCTTTGATATGGTTCTAATATGCATTTTTTCTCCCCCTCCACTTCATCCTCTCTCTTCCCTGTTTCCATATTATATCCACGCCTAAATATATTTTGCCGTCATTACGGTTTTGGTGACAATTTATTTTCTCATTACTTTTCTTTCGTTTCTTTCGTTTGCACTTATTTTCTTACTTCTCATCATTTAATGAGTCATTTGCTTTGAGCTCTCATTCACATCTCTCGTGCCATATTTTGACTTTCCTTCACTTCTTCTCGTACCACGTCTTTGTTCCACATAATCTTTTGCTTCTATAATATGCTATTGTTAATTTTTAAAATCCTTTGTGAATTTTTGTATCTGTTGTTTCATTTTTTGTTTATTTGCTTTTTTGCTTGTTTTATTTTAACATCCTCCTACCCTCCTGCCCATCCACCCCCCCTAAAGCAGGCCCTGTTGGTGTTGCCGCTGCAGCTGCCATAGCCTCTGCAAAGAAGCGCAAGAAGCACCACTGTTTTGAACTTAATCCATCTATACGCAAACGCCAGCAGACCAGACTACTTAGAAAGTTAAAGGTAAGTCGTACCATTGGAAGTCAGTCCTTCTATACGTAAACACCAACAGACGAGGCTAATTAGAAAGTTAAAGGTAAGTCCTACCATTTGAACTCAGTCCTATACGTAAACGCCAACAGACGAGGCTGATTAGAATGTTAAAGGTAAGTCCCACCATTTGAATTTAGTCCTATACGTAAACGCCAACAGACGAGACTGATTTGAAAGTTAATGGTAAGTCATACAATTTGAACTCAGTACTTCTATACGTAAACGCCAACGGACGAGACTGATTGGAAGGTTGAAGTAAGTCTTACCATTTGAAACGAGTCCTTCTTTCCATTAACGTCAACAGACCTGATTACTTGGAAATTTAAAGGTATGTACTCCCATTTGAACTCAGTCCTTCTACACGTAAACGCCAACAGACGAGGCTGATGAGGAAAAAGTGGGAATAAGTCTTTAAGTCTTACTATGTATTTAAAAAATCAAAGCTTTTCTTATGGTAAAAGTACATTAAAAATATTGACTATCGTCTGATGGTACTGTATTTAGTAATGCGTAGTACATTTCCTTTAAACATTAGTATACTTGATTACTTGGAATTATGAAGAAAAATGTTCACAGTGTTTCATTTTTCCTACTTCTATCCTTTTCCTGGCTGTTATTTTGTCCTATTTTCCTCACTTACCGGTACTGTTCCCATCAGGTTAGATGTCATATGAGAACACCCCTGGTATATTTGTTCCGTGTTTTCTTAACATGCTGTTTGTCACTTATTTCTTTCTTTCACCACCCTCTAGTGAAAAATTGTGGCTCAAACTCTAAACTTGATAGTGATGATGGTAGTGGCAGTCTATGCCCTCAAGGGCATATTGTGGCGGGCCCTTTCCCTGGCACAATATGTTTTGGCATCACTCACCCAAGGGTCCCGAGTGCCTTCTCCGCAGGGGATGTAGCATCTGGCCGCAGTTCCTGCTGACAAGGTTAGTATTGTAAAGTTAGGTAGGTTCTCTATATTTCCCCTTCTGTACCGCGAGGTGAGCCGCCAGACATAGTGCACCTGGCTAAGATTGTTCTAATAGAACTCATTTGAGTTTGGCTTAAATTCTAAACTATATCATACAAAATTAGATCGCTGTTTATAGTCCTTGTATCTAATACGGCCGGAAAACCCCCAATATAATAATAATATAAAGGTGGTTAGCGACCCATCCCATGGGACTCCTATATGCTCCCGTGTGGGGGGCCACGGAAGGGACCCCCTCCCCGCACGAGTGTTCGCTTTCTTCTATCTTCTTCTCTTTTCGTTTTTCATCACCTTCTGTGCGCCGTACGGCTGAGCGATTTTGTTTGATCGAGCCGTGTGGAGTTGGAGATGCTCTCGCCTTATTTCCTGCCTGACATGGTGCACCTGGCCAAGATTGTTCTAATAGAACTCATTTGAGTTCGACTAAACTTCTAAACTAAATCATACAAAATTTGATCGCTGTTATATAGTCCTTGTATCTAATTCGGCGGGAAAACCCACAATATGATAATAATGGCAGTCTGTATTCAAAGGGAAATGTAGCCACAACTAAGGGGTTGCTCTACCGAACAACGTGACGTGACTCTTAGCTGGTAAAAAGTTGAAAATCATGCGACGAAAACAATGTATTTATATATGCGCACTGCCACGTCTTTGTGTTATGCTCGCCTGATATATGCCTTTTGTAATCACACCTTCCAGAGGACGCTATAATTCTCTTCAATTTAGTTACACCTTTGCCAGTCTGCAGCAGCGCAGGGCGCCACTCACCAATCAGTACTTAGCCCGCTTAGAACAAGTCCCTCGATCCCCGGCCTTGAACTGTGTGTGCCAAGAACGGGAAGAGGGAGCAGACTTTCTGTGTACACTTCCCTCCTCCAATGACTACGAGCCCTCTCCTTCATAGCGGAAATTGAGCCCTTTAAGGTGGCCCCGGTCGTGTTCAGAGACAAGCCAACCTGGCGCATAGCAGTTTCAACTTTTTGCTCCGACATGCAATACCCAAAAAAAAAAGACTCTCATCCCCTCTTACTAAAAACTCTCTCCACGGATCACGTGAGAGACAAACGCAGTGACTCTACCCAGATCTATACCGTTGGTTCTAAAGCGGGAGACCGAGTTGGATGTGCAGCCGTTGCGATTGAGGAAACTAGAGCATGCCGGCTATTACCGGAAACCTCGATTTTCTCCGCCGAGCTGCGCGGCGTTGCTCATTAGAGATAGCGATGAGAGCAACTTTACCATATTCTCCGACTCACTGAGTGTAGTACAGGTCATTCGAGCATACGATAGTACCCACCCCGTCATCAACCGAATAGTAAGTACGATACAAAAATTTGCTAGAAGATGGAAAGTCTGTGTGTATCGTTGGGTGTCTGGTCATGTTGACATCGCGGGCAATGCGCTCGCTGATGAGAAATCGAGGCAGGTGGCCCCGACTCATTTGCGTACGACAAACCGGGCAGTCCCCTGCCGAAACTATTACCCACTAATCAAACGAAACCTGCGCGAGCTGTGGCGATCCCAGTGATTGGCCCAGAGAAATAATAAGTTACGAACAATTAAAGAAACCGTCCGACAATGGCACTCGTCAAATAGCGACGACCGCCAAATATACGTCGTACTGTGCCGCCTACGTATCGGGCACACGAGACTTACGACTATCTGCTGATGAGGCGTCCGCAACCCTATTGCAACGACTGCGCTGTACCCTACACTGTCTTGCAATTGATGGCCGAGTGTCCCACCTTCTCGGACGAACGGAGGGACTGCTTTCCGGACTTGCATGGTCGGAATGCTGACTCCATTTTCCGAGGAATGCGTTGTGAGGGACCTCGCGGCCCTAAAAAATTTTCTCATCAGATGTGACCCTATCACAAACTGTGATGAATTCATTACGATAAATGCTATCGTCAACTACGGCCCTAATTTTCTTTCTGTGAATTACATATACTATGCCCTATGTTAATTACGTAACGATGATAAAGCTCTCCTTAAAACTATTTTGTTATACTAAATGAGACAAATTCCATGCCCTAGCGGTGCATGGGCCTGTGATTCACCACAGGAATAGTTTGGCGCAATATAGGCAGTGTGCCACTGAAGCGCTAGTAAAATTTCTACTACTACTTAGTTACATCTCTGGCTCAGCTACTATTGTCCCTCTCTTTTTTCTTGTTTCCCACCTTTGTTTTTTCCTGTTTCTTCTTCTTCTTTCCGTATGTGCTGTACTTTTCGGTACTGACTCTTCATTAATAAACAGTAGGTTTTTCTCCTCGGTTGTTGTCCCGTACAGAGCATGGCACATGAGCTTTGTGACATGCCTGTTAGCCTGTGGCTTTGGATAGATTTGCCAATTTACGTTAATAATAAACTTACTCTGTAGTACCAGACAAGTGTGAGCTAGATCCTAAAGCCCCAGTTGTCATTGGTGTACTCTACTAGTATGTACTACCATTTGTTCTGTTCTGGATGTAGGTACTATTTTCTTTTCCCCAAGACCTTTGTGCTGACTAGCGTAGGGGATTCAAGTAACACAGATTACTGACCTTAGTGAAATTGCGGCCACTGTAAATTGGAAGCTATGCAGATTTTTTGTGAGATCACTACCGAAAGCATAGTCATCCAGCTTTTTTGTATGAGGCTGTTTGATGTGACGGTGTTGGATGACGTTGATAATTATTGGGAAGAAGTTAAAAACTTTTAAAATAGCGTGTTGCTACCAGTTGGTTGAAACCCTTTCATCATAGCTTCAGTGAAGCTTTTGGAATAAATTTTTATTGTGCCCACCGTGTTTCATTCCCTGTACTTACTCTAACGGTAGTTTATTTGCTCTGTGCTTCTTGTTTCATGACGTGCTGTACTCATGCTCATTGTTATACCTAGCATGAGAACACCCGTGCTTGGGTTTCACACTTTCTTTGATCTGTTTTTTATTTTTTCCCCTCTTTGATCCCTAATGCACCTAGTGAAAGGGGATACCTAAACTTTTAATTATAATAGTTTTAATAACAGTAATAATGATACCACTTAATGACATTGATGCCAAATAAGTGGGTGATTACCTGCATAATAATGAAGTATTATTTTACTTTCTCAGCTCACAATAGACGAATACTCAACGAGGGTCGGACAGCAGGCTGTTGTTCTTGTGGCCACGCCCAGCAAATCTGGCAATAACTTTAAATGCTTCGGAGCAAAGCCATTAGAAGATGTGGTAAGTAGGCTGCTAGGTCTCTTACTTGCTGTGTACTGGTTCTCTGCATTAGCAGCTTGGAGGAAGGCGAAGACCACTTACTGGTTTGGTATTACTCTCTGCAACGGTTTCACAAGCTCAGAAGACCACTCCTTGTAATGTGTATAGATTCCTGAAAGTCTCTTAACTTCATAATGAGAAGGGGCCCTCCCTCTTTGAGATGAGTGATGGAGTATTTGAATTTGGGTTATGGAGTCAGATGGGCTAACTCAGAATCTAGAGCTTTGCCAGTTTCTAACTCCAGACTCCAATTTCTTGGGGCCCCAAAAAATATCAAACTTCTTTCTTATCATAATAGGCCCATTTTCTCTAGCATCTGGTCCCCAGAATTTTCCGATTCTTACCGACTCGACAACCCTGATCAGAATTAGATAAATGAGACTGTAATGGCGGCAGTGGTGCACTTGGTACTTGGAGAACTGAGAGTTAGTGATGGGAATGAGTGGTAACAGACGAGGTGTCTAGGCTCTTCTCCCTCTTCAAACTGATACATAACATATCAATTCATGAGTGTCATTGGAAAATCATAGTTTAGAGTTGAATGATGGCTTTGAAATTGAATATTTTCCGCTGCTGTCGGGCTCGCATTAGCGTAAGAACTTACCCTAGTGTTAGGCCGATGCTTGAAATTGTGAAGTGATTATATTGAACGTGAAGCATCAGCCTCTTGACTTTTGGTTAAAAAAATTAACCAAAATATTTGGGTGTGAAATTTGCTAGCAAAAAAAAAAGAAGCGTTTTACCAACCAGGAGAAAGAAATGCATAATGAAACAGCGACTTCATTCTATATAGGATTATGCCTTCAGTGTCAGTATTAAGCAGGATCCACTGTTAATTAAGCAACTAGTGTTCATAACGAATGCAACTATTACCATGGTATAATAATGTACAGGTAGCCCCACGCGCATCTCCGACTCCGCCTCTTTGCTTGCTGGCTAGCTGTGACGTCGTCTGGAGGCCAAAATGGACTGGCTCACTATAGTCTCAATTTACAATATTCGTTTGCTCTTATGATTAGACATTCTTTACTTATGGCTACGAATAACCAGTTCGGTTAAAATGTTGCAGTTCATTGCAAAAGTCATGTATAGCTCTCCTCGACTTGATAATATTGTAGAAAAATAACCCTCTGCAGTTAGTGCATTGTTTCACCACATATTTTAAAGCAGCTGATGGCGAAACAAAATTACATTAAAGATTTTATGGAAAACAATAATCAAATATGTATATAAATTGTTAGCTAGTAGCTAGCGCCTTACAAAACGTTTTCACCTCTAAAAAATGTATAATCATATATTAACATAAATTTGAATGAGGCTTTTGAAACAAAGTACGGTAGGAACAAATCATATAAAATGGGGCGCTAAACTTACAGTGGTCTCCCAAAAAATATAAATTCTCTGTGGTTTCCTTGAAAAAAGTGAGGGATACTGTGTTGAATTTCATGCAACCTCATAGCCTGAAGGAAAGAAAGAAAATACATTTGTTCTTTTCTGAAGACTCATTTAGAACGTTAGATAAGCGTGCTTGTATGAAAATGTTGGCTCAAGACTTTAAAGTAATTATGCCATTTCATGCATAAATATGTTACCGCAAACCATCGGTATAGTAGCTTTAGGTGCCTCAAGTTTAGATAACTCAAACTTGCAGTAGCTAATAGGAGCAGGTTTGCGAATGCCCACGTTACAGCGCCAAGACAGAAGCTAAGACATGAAGATGTAGTTCAATATTACGCTCATTTTACTCAAATGCAGCTCTTTATGACAAAATTTACATGGTCTGTCACTGTTCGCCTATAAACCCTTAGACTAAGCTAACTTTACTTATAAACTGCTTGGGAAGAAAATGTTGAAAACAGCTGCAGCCTATTTATTGCTAGTTATAACTAGCCAATTTATTACCTTTGCACGTAGATATCCATCTTCAGGATATCTAGAAATAATCCTATTGTCATTCCTTATTTTCTTTTGCGAAAAAAAAAACACGAAAACAGTCGATTATGGGCTTTATTGGTCACATTTCTTCCATGAACTCATTCACAAGAACGGCACTCGCCGTGCTTGAGGTCTCCAGATGCCGTTTTCGAGCGAGGAGCGGAGAAGAGTCACAAACTGGTCAAGAGATATGGCTACCTGTGCGTTATTATACCATGACTATAACTAAGAGTGTCCAGGTTTGTGGACAGCACCGGTAGCCTATGTTAAACTAAATCATTTATTACAGATAAAGTCACTACGTCAAATGATCATGTCAGAGCTGGAGACAGCACTGGCCCTACAGGCGCCTCCTCCTCCACAAGAAGATCCCTCCCTATATGAGCTACCGCCCCTCGTTATAGATGGTATCCCTACACCAGTAGAGAAGATGACTCAGGCACAATTAAGAGCATTTATTCCTCTTATGCTTAAATATTCCACTGGTGAGTAGTGTACCTAGCGCTTTATTTGGCCCGTTGCGGCGAAACATAAGCTTGGATGTCTTGGCAAGTGTAGATTTCTAATCGTGTGTCTTCTCACGGGTGTAATGTCTGTCTGGTTTTCAGTGTCTGTGAGACTTTAGTCGTGGGAGAACATGCTATGATGCTTGTTGTTGGGTTTCGTTAGGTTTTTCTTCGAGGTTTTACGTCTTTACGATCTACTTTGGGGTTGTCTGACAATAGTCAGGATCGTCCATCCTATGTCATTGAGAGTAGTATATTGTGCCCCCTCCCGTCCCCCTAGAATCTCATAGGCTACTCTAGTTTTAGCTTGGTCTTCAGGACGGGATGCCTGTCTTTTCTGATCTTTACGGACTCTAAGAGTGTAATTGAAGCTACTCAACTAGACTATGAGAGAAACCACCCAAGTATCACCGAAATTCTGACGAGATTAACCCGCTTAAGCCGTGGGCCCAAACAGGTACAGCTGTGCTGGGTGCTGGCCATGTGAATGTGGTGGGAAATGAACGTGGGGACGCGGAGGCGAGACGGGTGGCGGCCTCTGCTAGGGGACCTGGTAATGACTTAGTCCCTAGTGGAGACCTGTATCTCCTTATCAGAACGTGTATGAGACGGACGTGCAAGATATAGCTAGGTAGTGGGAAACTAATGTTAATGACAAATTAACGGTCATCAAACAGTTTGTCGGAGACTGGGTTTCGCTAGATGACGGGAGCGCCGTATGGAAGTTGTCCTAAGTCGATTACGCATAGGTCAGAGTAGACTAACCCATGGCTACTTAATAGAACGCCGCCAACCGCCCAATTGCGGAAATTGCGTCGTTGCTCTAACAGACCAACATATAGCTAATTGCTGAGTGTCCCATCTATGCCGAGGTGTCACAGAAATATTACCTTCCCCACTTGCGAGGTGCGCCGCGTAATGACACTTTAGTGGGGATTCCTTGGGAGTCCCCGGACACCAGTTTCAACCTTTTGGCTCTAAAACTCTTTTGAAATTTAATATATTAGAGAGATTGTATCCTATAAATCTATGATGGATAGTAACAGCCACTTCGTTTTCGGAGCATCCCATTCAGTGCTGATTGCTACTGGGACGTTTATACGCTATTCAGTACTTTTTGCGCTTTCCACCGCGATCATGGCACGGATACTGAAACTACGGGACCTTCTGACCTTGAAGCGCAGCTTTGTGCTGTGGGCTGACATTTAAATTTGCGATTTGCAAGCCCTTTGACCATGTGGATGGTCTGTGAACTTTTTAATGCATTGCGACGCGTGTATATGGTGATTTGCAGTTGCAACATTGGACTGAGAATAAATGCGAGGGAGGAGAAATTTTGTGGGTCCCGCTTGAGGCGGGTGTATTGCTCGAAGCACTAGTAAAATTTTTCCCTTACTACTACTACTACTCTGTCTTCTGCCAATTTGCTTCTTATGCTTTCATGTTTCCGTTGGTGCTCTGTTCTGTTTTTCCTCGTGTTTTTCGACTTGCTTTTCCCATGTGCATTAATGCTTTGTGCACGAGTTTTTTTTTTTTTTTCTTGGTCAACTTTCCTTGCTCTGTCTAGATCTCAGTAGTTATAGAGAATAGACTCAAACTTATTAGGGAACCAACTTTTATTTTAGTTTCTTTTGATTATCATAGTCCTCTTGTTAGGCTGTTTTAACCCACCAAATCAACTTCAGCGTCCCCTATACAGTACTCTCATTATTTCCCGTACAGGCAGAGGTAAGCCAGGCTGGGGTAGAGACACGACACGGCCGGTGTGGTGGCCCAGAGACGTACCCTGGGCAAACGTTAGAATGGATGCAAGATCTGAAGACCAAAAACATAAGGTAACTGCCACAGTATTTCTGCAGAATGGTACATTTACCTACTATAGCGTTGCATCATTTGACCTGTTTCCGTAAAGTAGTACTGCTAAGAACAGTAATGTTGCTAACTTGCGCGACTGGTCATTAAAAATTACAGCAAGTTCGTATGAAAGTGGAAGTCCTAAAGCTTATGCCCTGGGTGTTCAGCAACCCTGGTCATAAGGGTCCGACAAGTAGAGCCCACATACCGTAGCTAATTCACAACATTAACAATACCAGCCAGGGATGTGCACCTTGCTAGATGCAGCTTGTGTTTGTAACGAAATATTGAACCAATTGCGAAAATATGGACGACTAGAATGATTTGAACCTTTAGATATGGAAAAAAGTTACAGATAAGTGATTGCATGTTTTTCTTCTGATGGCTAAAAAAAAGAAATTGCACATAAAAGCGTTGGCAGAGCTTAGTATTGAACTGAGCACCCCCTGCACTCGCGGATTGCGCGGAGATTTTGTCCCATGCTCTTTTGAAAGCATTGCCTCAGTTTCTAAATGATAGGTGTTCAGGAGGTTTAGATTCCAAATGACCACTGGAATTCACTTTGATGCCATCTCCCATTAACAGAGAAGGATTTTTGTTCATCATGGTTTACGGCCGCCCACACAATGCAGATTTCAGCCTTTTTCTTTCTCCATAACGCTTTGGCTCATCATAAATTTTGCATCCGGGTAGTTACGGGTAATTAATGACCATGATTTTTCGCCCACACTTTCTGTTTTATGAAATTTGTATGGTTCGTTTCGCTGTACCTCTGTTGCAAAGGGAAGATGAGCGTTTTGCGCGTGGTGAAGGTGAGAATGAACCAAAATTTCTAATTTACAGCTTCCAATGGTTTCTCCTCAGTCTGAGCAGAAAAGTTGCGGTGGTGTCCAAGAACTTTCAGATAACCCTGCAAATAGGCTATGTTCTACTTCCTGAAAACCACGCCACCTGATTTTTCGTGGATATGTCACTGGGGATATCTGTGTTTTGCCCGAATCTTGGGCCCGTTACGTCTAACGAGCAATGTAACTATACAACCACGTCGTGTGCGTACACTGATTCGGATCCCGATGAAGAGTCAAGCAGGTAGTAGGCACTGAACTTGACTATTCGGCATAAGGCAGAAGTGGTGCTTTTGTGCAGAAGGTTCTCGTAGGGGATGTACCTTTATCAGGCCATAACGACGTGTATATATATATATTTCGTTATGGCCTGATCGAGGTACATCCCCTTCCGAGAACCTAGGTTAGGTGCGCAAGGACTGGTTCTCCTATTGTCCTATATGTTTTAACGGGTTCACAGTGCTAGGAAGCACTTGGAACACTAAGCGAACCAGTCCTGGAGGACCTAACCTTGGTTCTCGGAGGTAAACTTTCATTGGAAGGGAGCTGGTACTGGGGGTGGTTGGTCGGGGACGATGGTGGCAGCACAAAAAAATTTTACTTTCGAGAAGTTGGCGTGCGCGAACGTAGATTTGATTTTCCTTCAAAATGAGACCATTTTGGAATAAATCTACGGATTTTTAACACGTTTTTCACTATTTGAAGTTGAAATACCGTTAGATGGCCAAGATTCTTGGTACCTCTATCGAGACATTACCCACCTAACAGGCCGTTTATAAAGATTCTTGGTCATCTAATAGCCCGTTTCGAAATATATAGATATATATATGTATATAACGAAATAGATAGACAAAAATTAGCTCTGGCCTTCCTGGCTTCATCAGTTTAATCATCGGCCAAAGACTGTGCTGATCCTGCCAAGCTTCATAGGAAACTGAATGGTAGAAAATATTCCAGGTTGCTGATGATGGCACTCGAACAGGATATCTGATTCCTGTCTTTCTTTGACCAATTTGAAGTCCACTCGATGCAGATACATACAGCTTCTCTGAACAATCTCTTCCATCGTGATGTGTACTCTCTTCTGAGGTCTCTCCATCTAAACTTCAAAACTTCAGACGCCTTTAGTTTACACAGATCGTCTTATTTTGACTGCGTAATTATCGAGGCCAATAGTAAGATATTCTTCAGCGGTCAGCACGAGCATAAAAACCACGATGATTTCTTGGCAGCGAATGGTTTTCTCCATTTAGGTTCTTCTTCCAACAGAACACGTTTTCTCCGAGTCAGAGTTACATGCCACCCTCGAGTAAGTTGGATACAGACCTCCCTATTCTTTAGAAGTAATATCGACTGTGGGCAAAGAATATTGCTATCGTTAGTAACAATGAATGCAGCTTCCAGCTTCTCTTGCCGTTCCCGTGGAGCCTGATATTCATTACTTTACTCTACATCAAAATTATATTTTCTTTTGGTTTACGATGTACACATTTTGGAGCAAATTAGCAGAGCATAGAGAAACCAATATTTTTCCGGTATAATAGACGTAGTAATTATTTATTCCAACTTTTTGGACGCGAAAATTTTGTTATGCTGAAGCTATCGCACTGTGTATTCTGGATACGCAGCGGAAATGAAATTCAGTGATGTTTCAGCGCTTACTAATAAAGTTTTTTTTTTTGCAAGTTATGTAAGGGAGGGAAGGAGTGTGCTAAAGACGAATTGAAGTGTACTGCTCAGTAGAAAGCTCGTATCTCTTACGCTAATTTGAGTTGGCCGTCGTAGCGCTTTCCTGTATATGTATTTTATAAAGTAAGGAAAGTACATTCAATGAAGAAATGTAATCACAAATTTCTTGTGATGAAGAAGAAGCAAGTCAAAGACGAGAAAATTCCGCACCGGCCTATATAGAGCAAATTTATGTATCTGTCATTGCGTGAATCTTTTCACGCACGGGTCCACTAGTGTAGAACAATACAGATTTCTTCTAATTCAAAAAGCTGGGCAGTTTGCTTGTGTTCACAAAAAATCAACAGAACTTCCGGACGCGTGCTTGGCTCTGATGGCGTCAGACGACGCTAGTGTGAACACGGCTCAAGTATTGGAATGAATGCATGTTACCGACCATTGTCATTGATTGAACGAGAGTGAGTCATCACAGAGACTCACAGCCCAGGGCATAGCACGAGTTCAGATGACAGGCACTGAACTCTCTGCCCCAAACAGACACTGTCCGTGGGGTAGTGACACACTCTTCACTGTCGCAAGGAAGACAACTGCGCCTTTTCTACATAGGGCTGTAAAACCTTTTTTTTTTTTTTCTTAATGGTTTTGTGGGTGTTAGTATGTAGAGTTTATTGGCTGCCGTTGTTATGCACTTTGTTGGTTGTTTCCTACTTTTGAACTTTAGTAATTACTCATGTCAGTTACCTATCAAACTGTTTTTTATAGCAAAATTGTTTTTATTTCCCCAGATATCTTGGACGACGGCACTTCGACAAGTTGTTATAAATTGTTATAAATACCACGGCAGAGATGATCTACTACCAGCGTTTGTGGAAGAGGATGAAAAGACGCAGGTGAGTTTTCATTTCCTTTGAAATTAATTAACGCCATCCCACTCTTACGTTAGTGACTTCATTTATTCTTCTAAAATGTCACTGCGCTAGCGAAGAAGGCGTGCACTTATCTGCAATCTTATTTTTAGTAGTCGCAGCTTTTCTGCGTATTGGTTACGATTTTTAATTTGATTGTCAAAACCTCCCAGTTTGTTGCCAGAAATCCTTCGAATGTTAGGCAAAATTAAATGTAATTGACAAAAGCTATCAGAATTATTGCTCAATAATTCCTAGTTTATTCGATGAAGATTCCTGGTTGAGTGCCAAAAAAAATTCCCAGGGTAGCTATTAATCGAAAAAATCCCACTTTATTTATCAGAGATTAACTGTTTGTTATTAAACTGCATGTGCACTCCTAATGATAATGGACAGTTCCTCCAGTGCATGATTACTGTTACGGTACTTCACAGGTATCAAAGCAGTGCGGTTCTTCACTATGGGGCACTACATCTTTTCCTGGGCATACAGTGTGAGGCTTCTGCATTAGTTCGGGCAGTACGCTCAGTGCAGTGTTAGTGTGTTCAGCAACTTATTGAGCATTAATGAGTTAAGAACGGCCTCGTATAGCGTTAGAGCAGAACTTCTCAAACGGAGACTACCGGAAGTAGCTTAGCAGTTTGAGATACTTTCTCACTCGTCATGAAGTCGGCCGGATATTCTAAACCTAAGCCAGCCAGGGAGAGATGTCTTGCAGCTCGACCATGTCTGGTCGGCAGTTCCATGACTCGTAAGGGTGAGGGGAGGTGTAGTTAGTTATCTTATGAACATTACGTCAGTTACGTCATAGCTCAGACAATCTGTGGTCGACTGTAGCCGTACAGTTCCCTGGGCCATTGAGGAGATATATATATATGCAGCACTGTCACGATTTGCTATGGTATTAGCTGAAAAAAAGTCTCATGAGCGTACGGGAAACCGATATGCTGTAGAATTCGTCACTTCGAAACCGAGACCATATTACTGTCTTCGTTTAGCACTCTCACTGTATCCAAGTTTATTCTCGTATCATATTAATGAAGTCAACGAGAAAACGTCTGGTAAAGTTTACGAAGGACGAAAATGATTCCAAGCAGTATTGTTGAGTGTATGCTGAGTGCTGATATTAAATTCCTATCTCACGTGCCTACCACGGCAATAGCGTAGAGATGATGAAATATCAAGATGTGCTGCAGTCTGGCTAACTTTGAAATTTTCCACGCATTATTAAAAAATTTCTATAAATAAAACCTTATAAAAGTAAGCGAAATATTTTGTTCACGAAAACTGCATCGAATTGCACCTCTTGCTATTCTTTGGTCAACCTCCCTAGAGCGTAGGTTGCACCGAAGGCTGTAGGGTTGACCCTATCTGTACCAGACTGTACTACTTCGCTACAAAGCCTGTTTTCCCGTAGGAATACAATAGGATTGTGAGCGAGAGAAACCAAATTTTAAGTTTTGCTGCTGCGTAGACCTCTCAGGTACATCGCATGTGCGACCTAGTTCAGCAGGTGGCTGTTACGTCACAGCCTCTGCCAGTGCCGGGAGGCAGTCTTGAATCTGCACCTGATCTTGCTGGATGACGGTACTCGCTCTCCTCCTAAGCCCCATTGCCAGCCATTTTAATCTTTCGTGATTGTTGAGAGTAATACGCAAGATCTTTGTCATAGAACGTGCAGTAAGCTTTGGAACCTTTTTACAATTCTTTGTAAGCTCAAATAAACTATTTTAAACCAATTTTGCCCGTGGACAGAAAATTTAATAAACTTAAGATTTTTACTGAAATATACTTGATGCCTAAATGCAAGGTAACAAAAAGACAACAGTAAACTGAAGAGCACTCGGAAAAATGAACTAATCTAAAGGAACAAGTAAAAACCCCACGAATATTATCGGGTACGGTTGGCGCCTGACAAGCTAGAGTAGGTACCAGAACAATTATTTGGTGCCCGGTAACAGGATAACGAGCCTTTGTTGTAAAGTAACACTGCCTGGCTTGAATAGGGTTACGTTACTTGAGTTCGCCCGCTCTATGTTACAAGGAATACCGCCAAGGTTACAAGGTTACTTTAGCTTCAGTTAGACCTAGGGCACGTTTTTTGTTGTGTGTGTTCCGTTTTCTGTGCTTCTACTGATAGCATTATGTTTGCTGTTGCTCCTCTTCTTTCCTGTTAGCTATTAGCAGGAGCTCGTTTTGATTGAAGTGATGCTCGTCCTTTATTGGATCGCCGTGATGTTTGTGGCAGTAGAATACCAAGCCTCATCATAAATGCACTTCTGCTGGCAGAGCGTCTCAAGTGAACGTACTGGGCTGTACTGATATTGCTTATTGTAAGAAATCACTGATAACTGATACAAAGCTACTTGCCGGCTTTTCGGGGTAATGGAATGAACATAAGATTATGGTCGCCCATCCTATGTCA
The DNA here is from genome assembly GCA_001587735.2 of Parhyale hawaiensis. Lineage (NCBI taxonomy): Eukaryota > Metazoa > Arthropoda > Malacostraca > Amphipoda > Hyalidae > Parhyale > Parhyale hawaiensis. Next base: position 609,286 of record LQNS02015106.1, read on the forward strand.
TGGGGAGCCGATCGCCCAGTGGTTCTGTATTGGTCGCCTTAGCAGGCCTTTGGGACGTCCTTTTCCTCTTGTTCCCTCTGCTTAATTCGTTTTTCATCTTGCCACTGATAATCTTTATTTACCTCCCTTCCTCTTCTTTTCCTTTTTCTGCTTTCATGCTTCTGTTTTTTTGTTTTACCTGACGTATGGTACTACGTGTATCTTTCTCCTTTCTTCCTTTCTTGAGCCCACTTGCCGTGCCATCAGATGAAGGGCATAGCCCTCGGTCTGAATACGACGTCCCTCTTTAGATAGGCAACACCTGAGAGGTTAGAGTTCAAACGACATATGTCGATACCGGGGATTGCATTCTCACAGTCACATTCAATTGGATTCGCTCGCGTGAGGTGTGCCCCAAGTACAGCTCTAGATAAGTTTGCTTGTTAACGTCCTTACCGTAGTCAGTAGGTATCGCGTTGAAACTTTTTAGATTTCGTCTACATATTACATTGAGGTTATGACTGTGTCACGGCCACGTGGCAGCGACGCTTAGCAGATAAAAATAGCAATACAGTAATAATGAGACTAAAAATACCTGCAGGGAGTGTCGGGCGAGAGCACGGTGCTAAGCATCAGCAACGGTGCCGGCGGTGTGGTGACGACGTCAGTACAAGGTGGTGGAGGTGGCAACTCTAACCCCTGCTCTGCGACTGGCACCAACAGCACAGACAATACGGGCGCTACATTATTGTCTGGTCCCATCGTGCAGACAGTCAATAACCACGACGGCACCGTCAGTATTATACAAGTGGACCCCAATAATCCTGTCATTCATTTACCGGACGGGACTACGGCGCAGGTGCAGGGTATTGCTCATGTGAGTGGTATGCATAAATAACATTTAGTGTGAACCTTTTTAAAATTATGGCCTAAACATTGTATATTCAACCCTCTCACTAAATAATTAATCTGCCTTTATCGTAGGAATGGCACTATTTGAAATGTACGTAGACCACACTCTGAGGGAAAGGGGGTAATTATAACTGCTCACACGGAGGCAACGCGGCGCAGGGAACATTCAGACACGTCGTATACAGCGCCATTTCTAGGGAATTGTGACAATGGGATTGAGCAACTATCAGGATGGTGTAGTGATTCTGTTGCTGTTAGTGTATAGTTCTGCAGTACAACTTGGGATTTGCCGTGGTGTTAGCTGCCCTCAGGCCTCAGGGGGCATAAGATGAGCCATAAGGTTTGGTTAATTAGATTAGCTCATACTATGTTATGTAGAGCAGCCCCTCCAACGGACTCAGCAAATTACCTCATCATTGACTAGGTCTTTGGTACATCCTTCAAGCCCACATAGCCTCCCTCCATTTCCATGCTCCTACTTATCACCTTGTATGTGAATACTTCTTCTTTTCTTTCTCGACTTGCTGTTCCCATGCACGTTGATCCTGTGTAAGAACACCTTCGTGCATGGATTCCACGGCAAGCCCCTGTATCAATAAAAGACAGAGGTTTTCTTTATAACAGTAACATTAACTGCCCGCTTTTCTCTTGCTGGTCCCTGGCAGGGCTGGGTGATTTGTGTAACTTCAATTAAAGGGGATTGTGGGTGTTGGCCTTTGGTTATAGTGTCGTCTGTTATTGGGCAGCGTTGTCACGGAGTATAGGATAGGCCGTAGGGTTAGGTTAGTTTAGGCTCGCCCATCCTATGTTATGGGGAGCAGCGCCCCCCAGGTGCCACTGCAGGGTAGCTACATATTAATTTCATCTGTTCTTAGTCTCCTTTCCTGACTTGCTGTTCCTATGCGCGTTGATCCTGTTTGGGAACACCCTCGTGCATGGGTTCCACTTTCATCTTGGCAACTATATGTTCCTTTCTTTTCCTCTCTTAAGACAACTTAATACCTACTGATTTGGGGAGGCATAAACTATCCTATGTAACCCATAACCTGGACAGCGTTACCACTGTATCAAGTGTGTAACTCCTGTTTACGTCGCATACTCTGTATACCATATACTTGGCAGGTTACCGGTGATACTGGTGACGGAGGCGATGGTGGAGGGACGATGCAGACAGTTGCACTGGACCTCAACCAACACACCACGGAGGCTACCATCGGGCAGGACGGATCTATTATAATCACTGGAGTGGACGGTGCACAAAGTACGTATTTCATAATCCCCTTTGCTTTTTGATGTCCTAAGTATTGATACAAATATTCATGGGAATAGCACAATCTGCTAATCTCATTCTTTCTGAGCCCCAGGTAAAACTGAAAATTTGTATTGGATAATCATTTTTCTATTAGTCTTGCATGTATTTCCAAAAAGGATGAAAATTTCGTTGAAGCGCTATTTGCTTACCCTGGTAGAAGTCAAGGTAAAAATTAACATTTTCATAGGGCCAGCATTATTTGAAACACCGGTTAAAGAATTGGACTTACAGAAGTCGGAGGTGTTTTGTCACATGGAGTCAGAGTCGTCACTCGTTGTTCCAAATAGCTGGAGTTGAACTCGAACTCGGAATAATATTAGTAATTTGCTCGCATTTACTGTCTAATCTTGTCAAGGGTGAGAAATAGTCAGGTAGTTACTTGGAGCCATGTCTAGTTTTAGTATTACATTTTCCTCATTTTTATCGTAGAATGAAAACGTAAACAAAATCTGGCGTCTGGCAAATTTTGTTGCGTGTGTTAGCTTTAAGAATAATGATAAAAACACTCGTGTTACGGTGTTAGCTTTAAGACTAAGAATTAAACACTCGTGGTGCTGCGCCCTCATAATATGTTGTGTACTGCATCCATGTGCGAAAATTATTTATTTTTACTCTGCTTCCTTGCTAAAATTCTTAAGATAACCGTGGCAGACACTCTCTCAAGGATAACAAACATCTTTGTTAATTCATATCTTCTAACGTGATCTTTGATTAGGCCTACATTTCTTTTCTAATGCTCCCACAGGCTGTTTTTCACTGATAAATCCTTGTCTATCACAAATAGGGAAATTATGATTGTATAATGGACTAAATGGGAAACGTGCAGCGTCTCTCTCACTGTAATATAATTTATTACCTCCACTAAGGAGGTAATGTTATCATCGGGTTTGTCTGTCTTTCCGTTTGTCTGTCACCAAGACAACTCAAAAGTTATGGGCGGTTGTTGACGGAGTTTACTGGGATTGTTAGGAATGTTAGGAGGAACAGATGATTAACTTTTCGTGAAGATCCATTCATCCATTTGTTTTTTTGTCTGCCTCATTTTTCTCAATGCCATAACTCAAAAATTTATGGATGGATTTTTATGAAATTTACATGAGTATATCACAAAAAGGAAATGACCAAATTTTTGTAATGATCTGTCCGTTCGTAGATTTGTTGCTGTGTTTGATTTTATGTTTGTTAGCACAATAACTCAGAAAGTTTTGAGTGAATCTTTATGAAACTTACCGGAATTATTAGTTATGTTAAAAGACATAAATGATTAGATTTTGGTGCAGATCGGTTGATTCGTTTCTATGTTTGAGTTGTGTTTGTCAAAATGTATGTTACGCAATTACTCAAAGTGTTTTGAATAGATGTTTATGAAATTTACAGGAGTTGTTTATAATGTGAAAAGGCAAAAATGATTAATTTTTGAAGGAGATCGGTTGATTCATTTCTATGTTTGAGTTGCGTTTGTCATAGTCTAATGTTTGTTACGCAATAACTCAGAAAGTTTTGAATGTATCTTTATGAAATTTGCAGTTGTTAGTAATGCTAAAAGATATAAATGACTAAATTTTGGAGCAAATCCTTTGGTTCGTTTGTATGTTTGGTTTATGTTTGTCATAATGTTTGATAGCAGTTTAACTCAAGCAGTTATGAAAGGATCTTCAAACAAATTGCAAAAGCTGTTAATACTATGAAAAGGCACAAATGATTAGATTTTAGTGTTGACGCAAAGGAAATCATGGTTTCAGAGCCACTTTGACTTTTTTGATACCGTTGCCTTACTTGGCGGAGGTATGCGCTCTCAGAGTGCTTTAGTCTATTCTATCTTATTGCAAGATTTTTTTATTATTATTTCTTGTAATACATGTCCGTTTCTAATTCACTCCTGAATATGGTTAGCTGGTCTATGTATTCTAAGTTCCCCATCTCACTTTTCTCCCTTTTTTTTTAAATCCCTGTAAACATACCGTTTACTAATACGCAACGATTTGCCTTAGCCCACCTTGGGCTGCACCCCAGCTCTGTGTAACCAACGCTCCTCTCAACGGAAAATAGTGTCAATATCATCTCCTTATTAAGATGCAGGCATGGCTCTAGTACATCTTTGCAAACTTGATGCTAATTCTCTCTTATGGTATTTTTAGTACTATTCTTATGTTAGTACTAAGTATGAAAACTGCAGGATGCTGTGTCCTAACCTTGTTGGACACTGTCTCCATATGAGAAATACATGTGTTTTGTTTTTGTTTGTTTTGTCCTGGGTATTTGAGTTGGAGCCTGACCTGCTACCTGAAACTCATAAGCCAAATTATGTCCTTCGTCATTAAGGGTTAATGCCCTCAGGGGCATATTGTGGCGCGCCCTTTCCCTGCCACCATATGTTTGGGCATCACGCACCCAAGAGTCCCGAGTGCCTTCTTCGCAGGGGATGTAACATCTGGCCGCAGTTCCTGCTGAGAAGGTTAGGTTTGTAGAGTTAGGTAGGTTCTCTGTATTTCCTTTCCGACCCGCGAGGTGGGCCGCAGATCGAGGTGCCCGACTTTTTCTGCAGGGCTATTACCTCGCCCGTGCGGAGGCCACAGGAGGAACTGTTCGCACGGGCACTTCTTTCTTCTTCTCTTTTCGTCCTTCATCTCTTGCCATCTGAGCACAACGTTATGATTCCGGCTGTAAGCCGAGTAAATCATCTTAGATCGCTATTGATTACGTATTCAAGTTTCAGAAATAGCGGGACAATACCTATGTAATATAATAATAATTGGATGTGTTAAGCTAGAATTTTTTCTTGGAATTTACTTCTCATCGTGCTGCACTACAGTTCCAGTGAGTATGTCAGGGGCGTACTGCTCATCCAGTCTCTCCGGTATGATAAGCGTACCGCTGCCTCTCTACCACACGGTTGTTGCCAACATACACGCCACGGACGGTCATCCGCTGCATGTTGTAACTCCCGTGGTGCAGGTAAGTGTATCTCTGCTACACGGTTCTTGCCAACATACACCCACAATAAAAAAACATTCACATCAATTGTCTTACCATAGATTGTGAAGCTAAAGATCATTCTTTGATATTTTTGTTGGTGAACTTACGTACACCATAGATAAAGCGTATTAAACGTACACCATAGATTAAGCGTACTTTTGTCTGTCAGGTACCAAAGCTAGAGCCTGGTTTGGATGGAGGAGGTCTGGGGGGTGTGGAGGTAGCTACACTGAACCCTTCACTAGAGGGACCAATAATTACTACGGCGCAGCACTCCATTGATGATGAAGAGGAGGAGGAACAACATACGCATACTGTCGAGCTCGTGCAGCACAAAGGTCCCAACTGAGGTTCTTTATTGGAGTTTGTGGTGCACAAGGGTTCCGACTGAGGTTCTTTATTGGGGCTCGTGCAGCACAAAGGTCCCAACGAAGGTTCTTTATAGGGACTGGTGCAGCTCAAAGGTCCCAACATTGGGGTTGGTGCGAGCGCAAAGAAGGAACCCTTCACAGTACAGTATTTTATCAGATGTCCGACGAGCTTTCTATGCCTAATATTCACCCCCAGGTGCTGCTGCACATTTCATCTGGTGACTCTGTTCACGGTCCAAATACTAATGCAATTTTCCTTTGTGCATGAGTTCCCCCTTTCTATCGACGTATTATTTAATGTCCCGGGCCCGGATGTTTGAAAGTTAGCCAAGTTTGTGTAAAGTTACGATTGAACTTTAAACGCAAATGACTGTACGTTGAGATGTTCACAGCAGTTTTACGTGAACGCAAAGGTCTTTACGAGTGCATGCTGAAAAATTGCCGTGAGGCTCGCTCAGCCAATAGGAAAGCGCGTTACAAATGCAGGTAGAGCACGCTACGTAAACATTGAAGCAACAGCTGATCGGTGTCTGTGTGCGAAAAACTCATGTTAATGCTCCTGTTTCAGCTCTGTCGTTTCTTGGGTTTTAATGTAATAAAATAGATAACTTGATTCCACCAAAAAAGAATAAAAAATCCAAACTCGAGTGATGAGGAACTAAAGGCTACAATTTATTACATAATATGTCCGAAAGTAACTAACGGCACTTGTGGAGTAAACTGAACTGACGGGAAACATTTCCACACCATTTGTTGGCAATCTCAAAGCTGTGTTTAGAAGAGTTCAACATAACTTTCGGACGAAAAAAATGACGTTACTCGTTCTTTTGACTTGGGTGTATCCAGGGTTGCGGAGTCGGATGGTTAAAGGTCCGACTCCGACTCCGACTCCGACTCCTGGTCCTCCAGAATTTCCTACTCCAACTCCGACTCCGACTCCTGGCCCTCAAGATTTTCCGACTCCGACTCCTTGGTCCAACAAGTAGATATTTGATGTAAACATTAAACATGTCCAAATAATTTTAGCTAGTATAAACATATCAAG